>LGRX02017622.1:0-26743 GCA_001247695.2 Cymbomonas tetramitiformis
TCCTCCATCGCCACAATGGCTGCGGGCACCATGTACACCGGCAGCACCCGCGCGCACTCCGCGCGAGCGCCATCGATATCTGCGCCCGCAGGCAGCACGTATCCCACCAGCTGCTCTCTGCCTGTGGAGGGCTCCCGCTTCACCACCACCGCGGCGTCGTGAACACCCTCGTGCCGGCGCAACGCCGCCTCGATCTCTCCGAGCTCGATGCGCAGGCCGTTGAGCTTCACCTGGTGGTCCATGCGCCCCAGGGACTCCAGGTTCCCGCTTGCCAGCCACCGCACGCGGTCCCCAGTCTTGTACAGCTTGCCGCTGGAGCACAGCTGCGGGAGGTTCACAAATGCCGCCTCGGTGAGGTCGGGGCGCCCGATGTACCCTTGGGTGACTTTGGGCCCGCCGAGGTAGAGCTCGCCGGGGACGCCGATGGGCACGGGCTGGTGGTGCGGGTCCAGCACGAACGCCAGGGTGTTGGCCACAGGGGGGCCGATGGGTATACCAATACCGCCTTCGCAGGTGAGCGTGCCGTCCGTGAGCTTGACTTGGTAGCGTGTTGCTGTGACAGTCACCTCTGTGGGGCCATAAACATTCCATAGTTTGGTATGTGAGAAGGTTTTCAAGACGCTTTCTAACAAGGCGTGTGGGAATATTTCCCCGGCAAGATAAAGGTTCCGCAACGAGGTTGGGAAAATAGCCCCTGACATCTGATTGAATTGTAAAATCGCAAATAGTATCGATGGCACAAATCCAGCCATTGTTATTGCATGCTCCAACATCATTTTCAGGACGTAATCCGGATCCAGCAGTGCATCTGGTTTGCTCACAACCAGTGTTGCTCCAGCAACCAGTGCGCAAAATATGGACTCCACCGATGCGTCAAACGTGAACGTGTATGTGTGCAAAACCTTATCCGCAGCTGACAGTCCAAATCTTTGGCCGACATCCCAAAGCAATGGCACCAGGTTGCCGTGGCTCACCATCACACCCTTTGGCTTGCCCGTGGACCCAGATGTGAACAGTATGTATGCCAGCGTTGCCGGTAACCTCCCACGCTGCTGCATGCACTCCGCCCACTGCTTGTCAGTAGTGTTGGCATCGTCATGCACATTAGGGCTCATCACTGCGGTCGCCGCATTCTCAACCACCACCACCATCGGCACACCCTGCGCAAGCGACATGTCTTCGCAGGCCTGCGCATGCCGCTGCTGCGCCACCACCACTCCGCACCCGCACTGCTCCATGATGTCCCTCCTGCGCTCCATCGGCCAGTGTGGATCCAGCGGCACATACGCTCCCCCCGCACGCCAGATCCCCAGCATCCCCACCACCTCCTCCACACTGCGCTCCAGGCACAGCCCCACCACGCATGATGACCCCACCACACCCACACCCAGCCGCCTCAGTGCCAGCGCCAGCCGCCTGCTGCGCACATCCAGCTCTCCGTAGCTCACCTCCGCGCCCTCACACACCAGCGCCACCGCATGCGGCGTGGCCGCCATCTGGGCCTCAATCAGCTCGTGCGCGGTGGTGTCCTTTGGATATGGCTGGGCGGTGGCATTCCACTCCACCAGCACCTGGGTCTCCTCAGCCTCATCCATGGCACGCAAGCTGTGCACTGCGGCGTCCGGGCTCTCAAGCATGCGCTCCAGCAGCACCGGCAGCCGCTGCGCCATACGCTGCACGGTGCCGTGGTCAAACAGATCTGTGTTGTAGACGATGGCGCCTTCCAGCCTTCCCTCAGGAGTGGGGCTGACACCCCAATCAATATCAAACTTTGCACTCTCTGCTGCTGGTGCGCTGGTGTCCACCATGCCAGTGTTGTCCCTCGTGCCGTCCACCTCTTGCAGCCCATCAAACGCTACCACTCCACCCTTGCTATGCCTTGAGGACCCTGCCACCTCCGCTTCATCCCATGCCATCATGGTCTGATACACCGGAGTGCGGCTGGGATCCGCTGCGACCCCTAGCGCCTCCACCACCTTGTGGAAGGGGGCATCAGCATGGTAGTACGCCCCCAGCACCACGCCCTTGGCGTGCCGCAGCAGCTGCCGGAAGCCCAGGTCCCCATCCACCCCGATCCGCAGCGCCAGCGTGTTGACAAAATACCCGATCAGCTCCTGCACCTCTTCGTGGCCTCGGTTTGCCCAGGGTGTGCCCACCACCACCTCCCCCTGCCCGCTGTGCTTGCACAGCAGCACCGCCCACACCGTCAAGGCGCCCATCATGAGGGTGGCCCCGCACTCGCGGCACAGCGCGCGCAGCGCCTCAGCGTGCTCTCGTGAGATGACTACAGGCACGGACGCACCACAGAACGTCTGCACGGCAGGTCGTGGCCGGTCCGTGCACAGCTCCAGCACGGGGGCCTCCTCCAGAGCCCCTTGCCAGTAGGCAAGCTGTGCCTGGAGCGTGCCGCCACCCTCCAGCCACTGCCGCTGCCACAGCCCCCAGTCTGTGTACTGCACAGCCAGCTCCGGCAGCGCTGATGATGCCGCCACTGCCGCCGCCATCGGCGATGCGCCGTTGGCGTCCACCTGCTGCATGCTCCTCACCACCGCGTTGTAAAAGGTTGCCAGATCACGCAACAGCACAGCCGAGGACGCCCCATCCACCACGATGTGATGCATGTTCACCACCACCGCTCCCAGACGCCCCGCCGCGGTGTCCAACATGCCACTACTACAACCGCTGACATCACCACCACTACTGCTTCCCTCGTGCGAGCTGCAACTGGTTCCGGCACCGATCGTTCCACTCGCGGCAGCCGCAGCGCCGTTTGATGAGGTCGTCATGGGCAGTGTTTGCTGAGCCACCAGCAGACGCAGCGGGCTCTCTGAGCGCAGATCGAAGCCCTTTGCAACTTCCTCCGCGACCACTGCCTGCAGGCCCTCCTCGCTCTGCGCTTCCACAAGCCCCCACTGCAGCTCCCAGTCCTCAACCGGCACGATGCGCTGCATCACGCCGTCGTCGTGTGTGTCCACGTATGTGGCCCGCAGCACCTCGTGGCGCGCCGCCACCATGCGCACCGCCTTCACCACAGCCTCCACACACAGCTCGCCCCGCACCCACATCACTGTGGGCACGTTGTACGCCCCGGAGGCGCCCTCCAGCTCGTGCAGCACCCACATCTGCTGCTGTGACATGGACAGCGGCACCAGCTCATCCGGAGACCGCCGCTCCCGCGCCGCCAGCTCGGGGCGGCGTTGCTTGTCCGCGGTGAGCGTCCCGTCGGTATCCGTACAGCGCAATGCAGTCACTGTTGCCGCCGCTGCCTCCACTGTGCGCGCCGCCAGAAGGTGCGCGGCTTTCACATCCACCTGCAGCTGGATGCGCATGAGTGTCGCGCACCTCACCGCTACCAGTGATGTGCCCCCCAGCAAATAGAAATCACTCAGCGCGCCAACCCGCCCCACCCCCAGCACCTCACTCCAGATGGCTGCCACCGTGCGCTCCACCTCACTACGAGGTGCCACGTACTCCTGCGCACCGCCGCCGCCGCAGCCCCAGTCTGGATCTGGCAGCTGCTTCCTGTCCAGCTTCCCGCTGGATGTCATCGGCCACTCCTCCATCGCCACAATGGCTGCGGGCACCATGTACACCGGCAGCACCCGCGCGCACTCCGCGCGAGCGCCATCGATATCTGCGCCCGCAGGAAGCACGTATCCCACCAGCTGCTCTCTGCCTGTGGAGGGCTCCCGCTTCACCACCACCGCGGCGTCGCGGACGCCCTCGTGCCGGCGCAACGCCGCCTCGATCTCTCCGAGCTCGATGCGCAGGCCGTTGAGCTTCACCTGGTGGTCCATGCGCCCCAGGAACTCCAGGTTCCCGCTTGCCAGCCACCGCACGCGGTCCCCAGTCTTGTACAGCTTGCCGCCGGAGCACAGCTGCGGGAGGTCCACAAATGCCGCCTCGGTGAGGTCGGGGCGCCCGATGTACCCTTGGGTGACTTTGGGCCCGCCGAGGTAGAGCTCGCCGGGGACGCCGATGGGCACGGGCTGGCGGTGCGGGTCCAGCACGAACGCCAGGGTGTTGGCCACAGGGGGGCCGATGGGCATACCAATACCGCTCTCGCAGGTGAGCAAGCCGTCCGTGAGCTTGACTTGGTAGCGCGTTGCTGTGACAGTTGCCTCTGTAGGGCCATAAGCATTCCATAGTCGGGTTTGTGGGGAGGTTTTCAAGACACTTTCTGCCAAGGCGTGTGGGAGCGCTTCCCCACCAAGATTAAGGTTCCGCAACGAGGTTGGGAAGATAGCCCCTGACATCTGATTGAATTGTAAAAGTGCAAATAGTACCGATGGCACAAAGTCAGCCATTGTTATTGCATGCTCCAACATCATTTTCAGGACGTAATCTGGATCCAGCAGTGCATCTGGTTTGCTCACAACCAGTGTTGCTCCAGCAACCAGTGCGCAAAATATGGACTCTACCGATGCGTCAAACGTGAACGTGTATGTGTGCAAAACCTTATCCGCAGCTGACAGTCCAAATCTTTGGCCGACATCCCAAAGCAATGGCACCAGGTTGCCGTGGCTCACCATCACACCCTTTGGCTTGCCCGTGGACCCAGATGTGAACAGTATGTATGCCAGCGTTGCCGGTAACCTCCCACGCTGCTGCATGCACTCCGCCCACTGCTTGTCAGTAGTGTTGGCATCGTCATGCACATTAGGGCTCATCACTGCGGTCGCCGCATTCTCAACCACCACCACCATCGGCACACCCTGCGCAAGCGACATGTCTTCGCAGGCCTGCGCATGCCGCTGCTGCGCCACCACCACTCCGCACCCGCACTGCTCCATGATGTCCCTCCTGCGCTCCATCGGCCAGTGTGGATCCAGCGGCACATACGCTCCCCCCGCACGCCAGATCCCCAGCATCCCCACCACCTCCTCCACACTGCGCTCCAGGCACAGTCCCACCACGCATGATGACCCCACCACACCCACACCCAGCCGCCTCAGTGCCAGCGCCAGCCGCCTGCTGCGCACATCCAGCTCTCCGTAGCTCACCTCCGCGCCCTCACACACCAGCGCCACCGCATGCGGCGTGGCCGCCATCTGGGCCTCAATCAGCTCGTGCGCGGTGGTGTCCTTTGGATATGGCTGGGCGGTGGCATTCCACTCCACCAGCACCTGGGTCTCCTCAGCCTCATCCATGGCACGCAAGCTGTGCACTGCGGCGTCCGGGCTCTCAAGCATGCGCTCCAGCAGCACCGGCAGCCGCTGCGCCATACGCTGCACGGTGCCGTGGTCAAACAGATCTGTGTTGTAGACGATGGCGCCTTCCAGCCTTCCCTCAGGAGTGGGGCTGACACCCCAATCAATATCAAACTTTGCACTCTCTGCTGCTGGTGCGCTGGTGTCCACCATGCCAGTGTTGTCCCTCGTGCCGTCCACCTCTTGCAGCCCATCAAACGCTACCACTCCACCCTTGCTATGCCTTGAGGACCCTGCCACCTCCGCTTCATCCCATGCCATCATGGTCTGATACACCGGAGTGCGGCTGGGATCCGCTGCGACCCCTAGCGCCTCCACCACCTTGTGGAAGGGGGCATCAGCATGGTAGTACGCCCCCAGCACCACGCCCTTGGCGTGCCGCAGCAGCTGCCGGAAGCCCAGGTCCCCATCCACCCCGATCCGCAGCGCCAGCGTGTTGACAAAATACCCGATCAGCTCCTGCACCTCTTCGTGGCCTCGGTTTGCCCAGGGTGTGCCCACCACCACCTCCCCCTGCCCGCTGTGCTTGCACAGCAGCACCGCCCACACCGTCAAGGCGCCCATCATGAGGGTGGCCCCGCACTCGCGGCACAGCGCGCGCAGCGCCTCAGCGTGCTCTCGTGAGATGACTACAGGCACGGACGCACCACAGAACGTCTGCACGGCAGGTCGTGGCCGGTCCGTGCACAGCTCCAGCACGGGGGCCTCCTCCAGAGCCCCTTGCCAGTAGGCAAGCTGTGCCTGGAGCGTGCCGCCACCCTCCAGCCACTGCCGCTGCCACAGCCCCCAGTCTGTGTACTGCACAGCCAGCTCCGGCAGCGCTGATGATGCCGCCACTGCCGCCGCCATCGGCGATGCGCCGTTGGCGTCCACCTGCTGCATGCTCCTCACCACCGCGTTGTAAAAGGTTGCCAGATCACGCAACAGCACAGCCGAGGACGCCCCATCCACCACGATGTGATGCATGTTCACCACCACCGCTCCCAGACGCCCCGCCGCAGTGTCCAACATGTCACCACTACAACCGCTGACATCACCACCACTACTGCTTCCCTCGTGCGAGCTGCAACTGGTTCCGGCACCGATCGTTCCACTCGCGGCAGCCGCAGCGCCGTTTGATGAGGGCGTCATGGGCAGTGTTTGCTGAGCCACCAGCAGACGCAGCGGGCTCTCTGAGCGCAGATCGAAGCCCTTTGCAACCTCCTCCGCGACCACTGCCTGCAGGCCCTCCTCGCTCTGCGCTTCCACAAGCCCCCACTGCAGCTCCCAGTCCTCCACCGGCACGATGCGCTGCATCACGCCGTCGTCGTGTGTGTCCACGTATGTGGCCCGCAGCACCTCGTGGCGCGCCGCCACCATGCGCACCGCCTTCACCACAGCCTCCACACACAGCTCGCCCCGCACCCACATCACTGTGGGCACGTTGTACGCCCCGGAGGCGGCCTCCAGCTCGTGCAGCACCCACATCTGCTGCTGTGACATGGACAGCGGCACCAGCTCATCCGGAGACCGCCGCTCCCGCGCCACCAGCCCGGGGCGGCGTTGCTTGTCCGCGGTGAGCGTCCCGTCGGTATCCGCACAGCGCAATGCAGTCACTGTTGCCGCCGCTGCCTCCACTGTGCGCGCCGCCAGAAGGTGCGCGGCTTTCACATCCACCTGCAGCTGGATGCGCATGAGTGTCGCGCACCTCACCGCTACCAGTGATGTGCCCCCCAGCAAATAGAAATCACTCAGCGCGCCAACCCGCCCCACCCCCAGCACCTCACTCCAGATGGCTGCCACCATGCGCTCCACCTCACTACGAGGTGCCACGTACTCCGCGCCCTCCTGCGCGCCGCCGCTGCCGCCGCCGCCGCAGCCCCAGTCTGGATCTGGCAGCTGCTTCCCGTCCAGCTTCCCACTGGATGTCATCGGCCACTCCTCCATCGCCACAATGGCTGTGGGCACCATGTACACCGGCAGCACCCGCGCGCACTCCGCGCGAGCGCCATCAATATCTGCGCCCGCAGGCAGCACGTATCCCACCAGCTGCTCTCTGCCTGTGGAGGGCTCCCGCTTCACCACCACCGCGGCGTCGCGGACGCTCTCATGTTGCCGCAGCGCCGCCTCGATCTCCCCGAGCTCGATGCGCAGGCCGTTGAGCTTCACCTGGTGGTCCATGCGCCCCAGGAATTCCAGGTTCCCGCTTGCCAGCCACCGCACGCGGTCCCCGGTCTTGTATAGCCGGCCCTCAGGGCACAGCTCAGGAACATGGACAAAAGCGGCATCGGTGAGGTCAGGCCCCCCGATGTACCCTTGGGTGACCTTGGGTCCACCCAGGTACAACTCGCCGGCCACGCCGATGGGCACAGGCTGCCGGTGCGGGTCCAGCACATAGGCAAGGGTGTTGGCTTCAGGCGCACCGATGGGCACAAAAGCGCCGTCTCCGCAGTTCAGCTTGCCATCCACAAGATGTACATGGTAATGAGTGGCAGAGACTGTCACCTCTGTGGGGCCATAGGCGTTCCATAAGCAAATTTGAGGATGTTGTGTGAGCACTCTCCTTGCCAAGTCGGTCGTGAGCGCTTCACCACCTAGAAGTAGTTTTTGTATTGAATTCAGCAGGCTAGAAGCCGGACTTGCACTGCTGTTGAGGTGCATCAACAGCACAGATGGAACCAAGTCAGCCACTGACACGTGCTCGTTTACTATCAGATGCTGTAAGTACTCGGGATCGAGCAGCGCGCCCGGCTTGCTCACAACAAGAGTTGCTCCAGCCACCAATGTGCTAAATATGGATTCCACTGACGGATCAAATGTGAAGGTTAAGCTGTGCAACATCTTATCCGTCGAACACAACCCAAGCATCTGGACGTGCGATGTCAACTTTGGCACCAGATTGCTGTGGCTCACCATCACCCCCTTCGGCTTCCCGGTCGACCCAGATGTGAACAGTATGTATGCCACTGCTGCCGGCGTGCTTCCCCGCTGTTTCACATGTTCTACCCACTCACGCGCTTCCATGTTCACAGAGCGTTGCACCATTGCGACCTCGGCTACCTCATCCTCAACCACCACTGTCACCGTCGGACGTGTGGCTGCCTTGCCCGTGCCCTCATCACCACCCACCACATGCCACGCACATGCCTGCGCATGCCGCTGCTGCGCCACCACCACTCCGCACCCGCACTGCTCCATGATGTCCCTCCTCCGCTCCTCCGGCCAGTGTGGATCCAGCGGCACGTACGCCCCACCCGCGCGCCAGATCCCCAGCATCCCCACCACCTCCTCCACACTGCGCTCCAGGCACAGCCCCACCACGCATGATGACCCCACCACACCCACACCCAGCCGCCTCAGTGCCAGCGCCAGCCGCCTGCTGCGCACATCCAGCTCTCCGTAGCTCACCTCCGCGCCCTCACACACCAGCGCCACCGCATGCGGCGTGGCCGCCATCTGGGCCTCAATTAGCTCGTGCGCGGTGGTGTCCTTTGGATATGGCTGGGCGGTGGCATTCCACTCCACCAGCACCTGGGTCTCCTCAGCCTCATCCATGGCACGCAAGCTGTGCACTGCGGCGTCCGGGCTCTCAAGCATGCGCTCCAGCAGCACCGGCAGCCGCTGCGCCATACGCTGCACGGTGCCGTGGTCAAACAGATCTGTGTTGTAGACGATGGCGCCTTCCAGCCTTCCCTCAGGAGTGGGGCTGACACCCCAATCAATATCAAACTTTGCACTCTCTGCTGCTGGTGCGCTGGTGTCCACCATGCCAGTGTTGTCCCTCGTGCCGTCCACCTCTTGCAGCCCATCAAACGCTACCACTCCCCCCTTGCTATGCCTTGAGGACCCTGCCACCTCCGCTTCATCCCATGCCATCATGGTCTGATACACCGGAGTGCGGCTGGGATCCGCTGCGACCCCTAGCGCCTCCACCACCTTGTGGAAGGGGGCATCAGCATGGTAGTACGCCCCCAGCACCACACCCTTGGCGTGCCGCAGCAGCTGCCGGAAGCCCAGGTCCCCATCCACCCCGATCCGCAGCGCCAGCGTGTTGACAAAATACCCGATCAGCTCCTGCACCTCTTCGTGGCCTCGGTTTGCCCAGGGTGTGCCCACCACCACCTCCCCCTGCCCGCTGTGCTTGCACAGCAGCACCGCCCACACCGTCAAGGCGCCCATCATGAGGGTGGCCCCGCACTCGCGGCACAGCGCGCGCAGCGCCTCAGCGTGCTCTCGTGAGATGACCACAGGCAC
Organism: Cymbomonas tetramitiformis; assembly: GCA_001247695.2. Classification (NCBI taxonomy): domain Eukaryota; kingdom Viridiplantae; phylum Chlorophyta; class Pyramimonadophyceae; order Pyramimonadales; family Pyramimonadaceae; genus Cymbomonas; species Cymbomonas tetramitiformis. The sequence goes on from LGRX02017622.1 coordinate 9,444, forward strand.
GGACGCACCACAGAACGTCTGCACGGCAGGTCGTGGCCGGTCCGTGCACAGCTCCAGCACGGGGGCCTCCTCCAGAGCCCCTTGCCAGTAGGAAAGCTGTGCCTGGAGCGTGCCGCCACCCTCCAGCCACTGCCGCTGCCACAGCCCCCAGTCTGTGTACTGCACAGCCAGCTCCGGCAGCGCTGATGATGCCGCTACTGCTGCCGCCATTGCCGATGCGCCGTTGGTGTCCACCTGCTGCATGCTCCTCACCACCGCGTTGTAAAAGGTTGCCAGATCACGCAACAGCACAGCCGAGGACGCCCCATCCACCACGATGTGATGCATGTTCACCACCACCGCTCCCAGACGCCCCGCCGCGGTGTCCAACATGTCACCACTACAACCGCTGACATCACCACCACTACTGCTTCCCTCGTGCGAGCTGCAACTGGTTCCGGCACCGATCGTTCCACTCGCGGCAGCCGCAGCGCCGTTTGATGAGGTCGTCATGGGCAGTGTTTGCTGAGCCACCAGCAGACGCAGCGGGCTCTCTGAGCGCAGATCGAAGCCCTTTGCAACTTCCTCCGCGATCACTGCCTGCAGGCCCTCCTCGCTCTGCGCTTCCACAAGCCCCCACTGCAGCTCCCAGTCCTCCACCGGCACGATGCGCTGCATCACGCCGTCGTCGTGTGTGTCCACGTATGTGGCCCGCAGCACCTCGTGGCGCGCCGCCACCATGCGCACCGCCTTCACCACAGCCTCCACACACAGCTTGCCCCGCACCCACATCACTGTGGGCACGTTGTACGCCCTGGAGACGCCCTCCAGCTCGTGCAGCACCCACATCTGCTGCTGTGACATGGACAGCGGCACCAGCTCATCCGGAGACCGCCGCTCACGCGCCGCCAGCTCGGGGCGTTTTTTTGGTTCTGGTTCTCTGCACATTTACCAATGCAAAAAAATGTGACTTAGTAAGACAATGCATACAGTGCACACACGTTATGCATATCGCATCTATCGGTGGTGTCTAAGAACTCCAACAAACAATGATAAATCTGAGGTTTTCAATACGCAAAGCCTGGCACTGGCGCTCGTCAAGGGGCTATCATTTGGCTCGCTCGCTCACTTGCTTTTATCTGAATGTATGATCATATTGAAGACTTCGCGTGAACGTCGATACTATCATCCAAATCAAAAGAATAAGGCAGTCAGGCAAAATAAGGTAGCCCTTGACGAACGAACCCTCACTATCTAGTCACGCGTTAAAACCTCTGAAATTCTCATTGGCTATTTGAGTTTATAGATACTGTCAGTGCCCATGCCATCTAAGGCATTGGGGCGAGAGCTCGCTCAACAGGGGCATGGGTGCAGATCGAGTACTAGGCTTGTCGATCTTAAAATCTCCACTGCCAAATGGAATGTTTCATATGATTGTGTGGAGGAAGACGGGCCTCACTCGATCTGTATGTATGGTGTCACGACTCGTCTCGGCAAGAGTCAAGTTGACGATTATGATGAATTCATCATAGTCATCATTCTCCACACAGATACTCGTGAATCGCGACATATTGACAACTTATTTACATGTGTGATCATCAGCATCATGATGAGACATAGGCAGTCCAGAATTTTGGACCATGGCATCATCAGGATGTCAGGATGAACACATTCATAATACGTTCAGATCCTGTTTGTGATCAGTTCACAACCGTAGATTGATTGGCGATAGAAACCCACAAAATATTTTGTTCACTTTTTATTGCTAACTTCTTGGCGAGCATCGTGTGAAAATGTTCATGATCACCCAAATTTCAGCCATCTATTTTAGAATCGCTCAAAAAGCCCAGAAGGAGAGAAATAAAGTTGGCAAGAATTCGATTAAACGACTATAATAACTTCAAAATTGCCAAGTACACACCGACTGCTCATATCACACAAGCAAAAATATGAGATTTGGGAGTTTTTTTGTTGCATATCCTGTCAAATTCTGGAAACATGTCAAAATTTGTTATTGCATTTTGTGCACAAATATATATGTGTGCACAGTGCATGTTCGTGTTAAAAAACGGCGGAAGATATCTTCATCGATGTTCAGTTATTATTCATTCAGCATGCGCATAAACTGTTCAGTTCATTATGTTCGTGTTTGCGAATTAAAAAAAGCGATCCTGATGATACTAAGAGATTTCAGAAGGGCCTACAAAGGGAAGCGGGTCGCATCACGCAGCCGTGAGTCTGATCAGGAGCTGCTAGATCAACAAGGTTTCGGCCCCACAGAAGCAATCGAGACTCGACTAAATCACGAGCTGGTTCTCACGGAGGTACTCAAAGTAGATTCTGGAAGCAAAGAATGCCCGTGTGAACGCTGAGATGGAGCTAGCCCTCACCAAACGTGTTTCTCACGCATCGATCGCCGGTGCTATCCATTTGGATGTTTTGGATAAGGTGACAGAGGGACCTGCTCCACAGTGGTTGCTGAGTGAGACTGCCAAGGTGGACACCGCCGGCGGCACTGGCGGCACTACTACAATGGTTGATGAAGAGGTTGATGGTGTAGCCTTCGCAGTCTCGGCATGGAATGGTGGAACTCAATACTCTGTTTCTGAATGGTTCTAACTCAACACTCTGTTTTTGAAAAGGTTCTTAGAGTTTGTTGATCCTAAAGCTCTCGGTATTATCCAGTGTGGAGCGCAGTTCAGGGAGCTGAAGCAGCGAGCACAGAGCCAGGACATAGGCGTTTAGCTGCAGCTCAAGCGAAAAAAGCTGCTGCAGTTGAAGCTTTAGCAAAAAAACGTAAAGCGCTATACGATATGGGCAGTGGAGAGCACTTCACTGAGCTGCAAGGCATCCCGGTTGAAAGGCGCATCGGAGTTGTGAAAAAGTTTAATAGGTTGACCCATTATGAGGTTTGCTGATGTTCTTTCAGAAACAGGTGGACACGATCCCGCCTGGGAAAAAAGCTGAGCATCTCACTGCCGTCTTATCGCATATGGGGAACTTGACGCCCCAAAGCACAATATTAGCTGTTGCCCCAGGTTTGGCTTCTGATAATGCTAAAATGCAAGCTGCTGAAAACGGGACCTCTGCTCTTGAATTTGAGGGGCATTTTGATCATGGCAGCACTGTTCCTCAAAACATGGTTGTGGATGTGGAGGTTGAAGTTAGCTTTTAAAGGGAAGAGCAAAATGATTTCTATTGTTCCTACCCTCTTGTGATAGCGTCCCGGTTGGCGCTTCACCATGTGCCTCTGAGACACCGAGGTTCATAAAACTATGATTTGTATGCAAGTACATTTGGGAGTAATATGTGCCGCGGACCTGTTAATAGGCGAAATTTTAGCTGTTGTTGACATTGCTCAGGCTCTTCACTCGTGCAAATTCCCTTTTAGACAAGTGTCAAACAACACACGCTGTCACAATATTTAGATGAGTTAGAATTTGTGAAAGGATTTCCAGAATATCAAACAACAGAGCTCGGTATTGTTACCTTAAAGCTATAATTCAAGTTCTGCTCACCTCTGATTACTTTAAAGTTCGATCCTTCAGGGCCGTGAAGTTAGAAACTATTGATTGATGCCAGTCGCTTTGTAGTAAGCCAGAGTGTAATGATCGTAAATGATTGTCCGTACTGTAAGGAAGAATTGTCCGTGACACAGTACAGTTTTTGCATTGGCGAACCCAGATCTGGAGGGCAAACCGTCATACGGCGTATTAAGACCATATTTAAAAACGCGACGGATATAAAATCCAAGATTAAATACTTATAGCGTTAATATTGGGATTGCTTATATGCAGCCGCCCCGGAACGTGCAGGTGCAATTAAGGGACATCAATGCCTGCCGGAAGGGCATTCTGAAGGTTTGAGGTAGTCGAGGGCTTAGGTCCTCCCAAACGGTCTTTGGGGATTTGCGTGAATCCAATTTCTCGCAAAGATTTGGCATGCTACTTCTTTACATCATCTCTAGAGATGTACGAATGCAGCTGTTCCCATCGGTTTCTCGCAACGCCCCAAGTAACGTTTGTTCAACAGCCCATATGGACGTACTTGCTGCGTTGGTTTGCGTATTTAGTAACTTACACGCGCCATCCCGGATGTGCCGCGGGGCTCGAAGCGTGTGAACCTAATGACCAAATGAAACACAGATGCACACATACAGCGTTGAAAATATGTTTAAGTCGTTGTTATTACTATTTTTTAGCGTTCCCTTCGGCAGGATACCGAAGGGAATGCCGTTTTGCGGATGCCGGTTCCCGCTTCCGCCACACGAAGCGGGGAATCCGGGATCTGCTTCCAGTCACCGAATCTGTGCGGGGATGCTTCCTAGCGTTCATAATACCTTATATTAAACATTATTCGCTTCTAATATATCGCGAAGAGTTATCAATCTCTTCATTAATCTACCCTGCTGCACTAGGTTTTCACAGTGTAAAGCGCTTAAGAAGCGCGAGCGGAAGCGGACAGATTCCAGAAAGATACCGGTGCGATTTCGATAACGGTTTAGATGTCCTTCTGATTTAATCGAAAGGCTGTACGGAATTTGTAAACAATGAAAAATATAATTCGCATCTGAGGAATCGAAAAGGAATCCGTCGCGCTTTTCATTGCACTCTTAATACGCCGTACGTCATAGAGATATGGGGTTATGGGCCAAAGATCAGTAGATCTTTGTAGTAAGCCAGAGTGTAATGATCGTAAATGATTGTCCGTACTGTAAGGAAGAATTGTCCGTGACACAGTACAGTTTTTGCATTGGCGAACCCAGATCTGGAGGGCAAACCGTCATAGAGATATGGGGTTATGGGCCAAAGATCAGTAGATCATTAGATTAGAACAAGAGTTAGTTATAGATCACACGTCAGATGGATAAGCTAGTTGTAGCCAAGAATATTCCCTCGTGAGGAGCGTAGCGACTCACGAGGGAATATTATTGGCTACAGCTAGCTTGTCCATCTGACGTGTGATCTATAACTAACTTGTCGCTCTCACGTCATCGACTCATCCTACGGTCAGATGACGTTCAGAGCCCGAATGCGATTTTCTTGCCACGTCACAGTTTTCACTTTTTGGAAACATATTTCCAAAATTCCAAAGCTGTCGCTCATTTCGTATGAAGAAGGGAAGGATTATGACATGGAGGTCATCAACTTTCATTCTGAGAGCTTTGCGAGAGTTTGGCTGCTCCCATAATGTGATGATTCACAATGGTAGCATAAACACGATGAGTTCCGCGCGTGGTAGGTGGCGAGGAGGGGGAGGGAACACCACCAACCTACCGTCACATTTTTGGCGCGAGGCCTTCGACCATGTGCTCAATTTGAAAAATCGGGAAATATAATTCAGTGCCTCTTAACACTGTGTCATTGTCGAAATCCCCTTAACAGTGCGAAAAAATGAAGCCAGAACGTCACAGGCTATACACTGTGACATTAGGGAGGTTCCGATTTGCAATCCCGGGTTACGAGTTATGGTCATAGATTCTTTTTTTCGCATGACACCGATGACGATAACTCGTAATCTGGGAAAACGTCAACGTCCCGAACTTCGGGATCCCAGTGTTAATTCTTACGTCGTTCGGGACGATTTTCGTCCCGGATTACGAGTTACGGACTAAGGTGCAAACATCAAGTATAATCGTCGATTAAGAATAATGTTCAGATTCTGTTCAGATTTATTGATCGAGCGGTCCGATTCAGGGCAGTCCAATTTGCCAGCGTATTCAGCGAATTCAGATCTGCGAAATTCGATGATGACATCCTTAACTCGTTCGGAATTCTCGTGAAACAGATTTCGGAACCGATTTCGCATGCCAGGTCCATTCCGAGTTAAGGTCATCCCGGATTACGATTAACGTCATAACGACGATGACGCGGTTAACTCGTAATCCGTAATCCGGAACAAAAATCGGAACCTCCCTATTGTGTCACGCTGTGTCCCACACGACACAGTATGTAAATGGATGCTTCATTCAAAACCCCATTGATATTGGGGAAAAAATCGGAGATGGAATCGAAGATCCCCCTCTTTTGAAAAATCGGGAAATATTAGTGCCTCTTAACACTGTGTCATTGTTTCATGACATTGCGTTATGACATTGTCAAATTGACAAATTCCCTTAACCCGTAATTGTAGACCAATTAATGTACTTGTACTATCTCTGTACTATGTCTGTACTACGTCTGTACTATCTCGCGTTCTGTCCTACGTGGCAGGGGTAGTACAGAAATGAATTTAAGCGATTAAATGCATTGTGTCACTGTACTGTGGCTTTACCGTCTCCACGCGATCGAACGATTGTACCAATTCTAGTGCAAGCCGGTGGATTTATTAATTTATAATTATTTCTTGTACTATGTCTGTACTATGTCTGTACTATGTCTGTACTATGTCTGTACTATGTCTGTACTATGTCTGTACTATCGCGAAGCTTAACACTGGGGAAATCACTTTGGTCGCTATCCACGACATTCCGGCTATACTACGTCTGTACTATCGCGTGCCTCTGTAAAAACGGTGGACTTCCAACCACAGACGTGGGAAGTGTCACGTGGCAAGAACGTAGTACAGACATAGTACAGACATAGTATAGTACAGACATAGTACAAGTGCAATATTGGTCTACTAATACGGGTAACAGTGCGAAAAAATGAAGCCATATCGTAGGCTATATACACTGTGACACTGTACGCTGTACACGACACAGTATATAAATGGAGGCTTCATTCAAATACCCATGTATATTGGGGAAAAAATCGGAGATGGAATCGAAGATCCCCCTCTTTTGAAAAATCGGGAAATATAATTCAGTCGCTCTTAACACTGTGTCATTGTCGAAATCCCCTTAACAGTGCGAAAAAATGAAGCCAGAACGTCACAGGGTATTGGGGAAAAAATCGGAGATGGAATCGAAGATCCCCCTCTTTTGAAAAATCGGGAATAATTCAGTGCCTCTTAACACTGTGTCATAGGTTATGACATTGTAGTAATTCGCTTAACAGTGCGAAAAAATGAAGCCAGAACGTAGGCTATTCACTGTACGCTGTACACGACACAGTATGTAAATGGATGCTTCATTCAAAACCCCATTGATATATTGGGGAAAAAATCGGAGATGGAATCGAAGATCCCCCTCTTTTGAAAAATTGGGAAATATAATTCAGTGCCTCTTAACACTGTGTCATTGTCGAAATCCCCTTAACAGTGCGAAAAATGAAGCCAGAACGTCACAGGCTATACACTGTGACATTAGGGAGGTTCCGATTTGCAATCCCGGGTTACGAGTTATGGTCATAGATTCTTTTTTTCGCATGACACCGATGACGATTGCTGGTATGGGGTACCCTAGCGGTGCTTAGACCCCTAGTAGTTAGACTGTCTCTAGTTACGTGTGTCACACGTAGCAGATTCAGATCTGGCTCCGTGACCTAAACCCTAAACCCCAACGGCTATATCTGGACAGTCGTTGCCGGTCCAGAGAGACTTAGACATATTCGTATTCTGGTTTATATATAGCACGAGTATATCACTAGCCCACAGTATACTCACAGGTAGTGGACCTAATCCACGCTATCCACTGATTGTTTTGGCCATGATTGGCTAAACACCCGCAGGTTGGGGCGCCAACGCCGGTGCCCGGCGCTAGCAGCTTTGATGTTTTGAGCGGTTTCGCGTTTTGAGGCGAGGGGAGCATTCTTGTTGGATCGGCTGCAGACGACTTGGACGACGACGATTGGTACCGCAATTCTGGACGTGAAAAGGGACTGGTGATGCTGTGCTCCCTCCCCCAGTAGCATGCGCGCCAGAGCGACCACGTTGACTCCAACACTTTCGACAACGAACCCTGACGCCACATTTCGCATTTTGCTTTTTGCTCCGCACGCTTCATCAGAGCTCGCCGGGCGCCCTGGCGGGCGCTTCACGAGGGATCATCAGATATGGCTACACCATCTACTACTCCGTCGCCTTCGGGACCTTCTGGTTCCCCGTCGTTGCCTACTGGAGTGTCAAGGCGCATTCGCCTAGACACAATCTTCACACAAGACCCTGGGGCGCATTACGCTAAGACCCCAGCGACGCCCGGATTGACTCTCACTGCTGCGCAGAAGAAGTTTGTCCGTGCACTACGCAGAGAGGGATTCGAGTCCACCGTCGCCAAGAACGTTCTTTCTTCCGTTCTGGGTGCGAAGGATTCGCGTTTCACCGCCTCTGAGAAGCACTCCGATCTCGTGTGGCTTCACCTCGTGGAGGCCATCGAGAAACACTACGTCAACGAGTCCGAGACCTTCGTCGACCTTTTCCGGCTCACCGACGTGACCCTCGAGTGCCCCGAAGATGCGAACGACTTGTTGTTCGTGACCTTGGAGCACCTCATCAAGCCCGGGTCCGATGCCCGCGCTTGGTTGGACTCCTCTGGCCGGGAGTTTCCCAACGATGGCAAACGTGCCTTGTTGGAAATATCCCGGCGCCTCGACGACCAGACGGAGCCGCTCGACGCCCTTCAGCTTCTCATCGAGATCCGCTTCGAGGCCAACGTCGACCCGGACGCCCGTATTCGTCGTTTCAACGAGCTCGTGGCCGACGCCTCGCACCAATTGGGCGTGCCGCTCAAGCCCGACGTCGTCAAGAAGCACTTCCTCTCCGCGCTTGACAACGACTTCTTCTCCGCCATGAAAGCGGAGTACCGTCGTGTTGATCAACGACAATTGGTCGACATCTTGGACCTCCAAAGCCGCCTTCGTGAGGAGTTCAAAGCCCTCACGAAGGACTTCAAGAAGAGGACCGCCACGAAGACCGTCACCCTCGCGGCCGCCTACGCCTACGAGAACGACCGTGAACACCGAGATCATCACGCCACGAGTGACTGCGGGGACACCGCGTTACTCGACCTTGTGCGCGCAATGCGCAAGGAGCTCTCCGCCGTTCGTCAAGAACTTTCCGACGTTCGCAAAGATCTTAAGGGCGGACGCGGACAAGGACAAGGAGAGCACGACCGTCGCTCTTTCTTCGAGAAGAACTTCGTCGACTCTCGCCATGATCGTGGGCGAGGCCAACGAGGGAAGGGCAAAGGCAAAGGCAAAGGCAAGGGCGCATTCTATCGGGTTGGGGCGAAGTCCGACGTGGACTCCGCCTATCACGTGGCGACCGAGACGTTCGTTCCCGCTTGCACGATGCCCGGCTGCGCCGGTTGCTATCACCCCGCGAGCGAGTGCCCCGAGCTCTCGATGCACTTGTGCAACGCCAACGACGACAACGTCAAGGCGGCGCACCTCGCCGAGCTCGTGATCGCCGAGATGCAGAATGCCTACGACGACGAGGACGACGAGGCCTTCGCCGAGCTCTGTGACCACTACGGCAAGGCGGAGGTCCACAAGGGACCCACCGCCAACACCTTCGCCTCGCACGACGACCGACGCTCTGATGGACATTCCCTTCGAGCACAATATTCTGGCCTACGAGAGATTTCTGCGGTGAAGTTCACCGTAGACCCGACTCTGGCCGCACGTTCGGTGAACTTCGAGGATTCGAAGCCCGCCGACGACCCTCCTCGCGTACCTCCTCGTGACCCTCCTCGCGTTCCTTTCACCGCCGAGAAGACCGCGAGGATCATCCCCAACGTCAGGACAACACCTACGGTTGTGCACGCCGACGAGCCTTCCTTCGAAAGGTGGGCGAACTACGTGAGCCCCGTGATGGACATGACGCCTACGATGGGCGCGCACTTCGGCAGCTTCACCCTCACCGCGGACCCGTTCGACGAGACCGAGGGCGAGGATGCCGACGAGATCGAGAACGAGGACGCGACAGCGGAGGTGGTGTCTTATCCGCTATCGCCAGCTGACGCAGAGGCGGCACGCCTGAGGGCGTGGAGGGAGCACGCCGGGGACTCAGAGCGCGATGCTACTCCGCCGCAGCCGCCACCACCTCGTCAGAGGATTGGTGGTGGTCGCAAGATTGGTTTGCTGCAGACAGCACTCCTTTCGACTCTCTTCTTCTGCACTTTTCTGTTCCTGACCGACGAGTGCGACGCAACGGTTGTCGCCGCGCAATTCGCGCAACCGTTGCACAGATGCACACCGAGATTGACTTCGACGTTGCGACACCACCCGCACAGGGGTTGGTGGTGTCACCGTACGAGATTGTCGGCTTCGACGCCGCCACCGAGGACTTCTACGAGGACCCGGGACCTGGCCGCCACGAGATCGAGGCCGCAGAAGACTTGCTTTTCAGAATTCGCGCTTTTCGAGCCCTACGGGGGGAGATTGAATCTGAATTGCAACACCGCTTTCCGCACGTAGTAGACTGACACCACGGGTGCAGCTACGTTAGCTAGATCAGATTGTATTTAGCTTCGTGTTGCTGAAGGGGACCGTCCGGGCAGATTTATCATGCACCGGCCTCCCGCTTAGCTTGTTTCTGCCTTCTGGCATTTGTTGATTTTGTCACCGTTTAGGTAGTGACACCACTGCTCTCTCGACAGTGGTGGTGTGCTGGTATGGGGTACCCTAGCAGTGCTTAGACCCCTAGTAGTTAGACTGTCTCTAGTTACGTGTGTCACACGTAGCAGATTCAGATCTGGCTCCGTGACCTAAACCCTAAACCCCAACGGCTATATCTGGACAGCCGTTGCCGGTCCAGAGAGACTTAGACATATTCGTATTCTGGTTTATATATAGCACGAGTATATCACTAGCCCACAGTATACTCACAACGATAACTCGTAATCTGGGAAAACGTCAACGTCCCGAACTTCGGGATCCCAGTGTTAATTCTTACGTCGTTCGGGACGATTTTCGTCCCGGATTACGAGTTACGGACTAAGGTGCAAACATCAAGTATAATCGTCGATTAAGAATAATGTTCAGATTCTGTTCAGATTTATTGATCGAGCGGTCCGATTCAGGGCAGTCCAATTTGCCAGCGTATTCAGCGAATTCAGATCTGCGAAATTCGATGATGACATCCTTAACTCGTTCGGAATTCTCGTGAAACAGATTTCGGAACCGATTTCGCATGCCAGGTCCATTCCGAGTTAAGGTCATCCCGGATTACGATTAACGTCATAACGACGATGACGCGGTTAACTCGTAATCCGTAATCCGGAACAAAAATCGGAACCTCCCTATTGTGTCACGCTGTGTCCCACACGACACAGTATGTAAATGGATGCTTCATTCAAAACCCCATTGATATTGGGGGAAAAATCGGAGATGGAATCGAAGATCCCCCTCTTTTGAAAAATCGGGAAATATTAGTGCCTCTTAACACCGTGTCATTGTTTCATGACATTGCGTTATGACATTGTCAAATTGACAAATTCCCTTAACCCGTAATTGTAGACCAATTAATGCACTTGTACTATCTCTGTACTATGTCTGTACTACGTCTGTACTATCTCGCGTTCTGTCCTACGTGGCAGGGGTAGTACAGAAATGAATTTAAGCGATTAAATGCATTGTGTCACTGTATTGTGGCTTTACCGTCTCCACGCGATCGAACGATTGTACCAATTCTAGTGCAAGCCGGTGGATTTATTAATTTATAATTATTTCTTGTACTATGTCTGTACTATGTCTGTACTATGTCTGTACTATGTCTGTACTATGTCTGTACTATGTCTGTACTATGTCTGTACTATCGCGAAGCTTAACATTGGGGAAATCACTTTGGTCGCTATCCACGACATTCCGGCTATACTACGTCTGTACTATCGCGTGCCTCTGTAAAAACGGTGGACTTCCAACCACAGACGTGGGAAGTGTCACGTGGCAAGAACGTAGTACAGACATAGTACAGACATAGTATAGTACAGACACAGTACAAGTGCAATATTGGTCTACTAATACGGGTAACAGTGCGAAAAAATGAAGCCATATCGTAGGCTATATACACTGTGACACTGTACGCTGTACACGACACAGTATATAAATGGAGGCTTCATTCAAATACCCATGTATATTGGGGAAAAAATCGGAGATGGAATCGAAGATCCCCCTCTTTTGAAAAATCGGGAAATATTGGGGAAAAAATCGGAGATGGAATCGAAGATCCCCCTCTTTTGAAAAATCGGGAAATATAATTCAGTGCCTCTTAACACTGTGTCATTGCGTTATGACATCGTTGATTGCCGAAATTCATGAATTCCCCTTAACAGTGCGAAAAAATGAAGCCAGAACGTAGGCTATACACGACACAGTATTGGGGAAAAAATCGGAGATGGAATCGAAGATCCCCCTCTTTTGAAAAATCGGGAAATATAATTCAGTGCCTCTTAACACTGTGTCATTGTCGAAATCCCCTTAACAGTGCGAAAAAATGAAGCCAGAACGTAGGCTATACACTGTGACATTGTACGCTGTACACGACACAGTATGTAAATGGATGCTTCATTCAAAACCCCATTGATATATAAACGAAGGTCTTCATTCTTCAAATCCCAGAAATGCGTGAACGGATTCAGAAAATTCAGTGCCTCTTAACACTGTGTCATTGTCGAAATCCCCTTAACAGTGCGAAAAAATGAAGCCAGAACGTAGGCTGTGTCCACACTGTATTCTGTACACGATACAGTGTGGACACAGCTGTGGATGTGGACACACGACACTGTGAGCTGTGACACTGTAACACACGACACAGTGTAATGTGACACACACCACACGACACGACACGACACGACAATATAAATAAACTGAAATATAAATATATAGTAAACACTAAATTTGAAACGTACCCAGCGTGGGATATAAATGAGTATAAAGGTCATCCATGAATGACAAGGTATGACTTCACAGTGCGATAATAATTAAAGTTTGATTATATTTAACCCAGGTCATCAGTGAATAATGAAGGGGGTCTGGGGGGCGGGCCCCAGTGCTCCCCCTTCATTATATGCAGTTCATGCATGAATGGCATCGTATGACTTCACACGGCGTTAATAATGTAATTCAGGTCATCAGTGAATAATGAAGGGTGGGGGTGGGGGTCTGGGGGGCAGGCCTAGACCCCCTTCATTATATACAGGCCATCATGAATGGCAACGTATGACTTCACACGGCGTTACTAATGTAATTCAGGTCATCAGTGAATCATGAAGGGGGGGTCTGGGGGGGCGGAGCCCCCAGAAGGGCCCAACCCTCCCCCCGCTCTTGGCCGCCTTTGTCTCGGGTCTCTCACTCTTCACATGATGATGATGCGGATGATGGATACTCAGGGGGGGTTTATTTTTTCTCCACCTGTACGTTCACGTACCCCCTATTGGGGAAAAAATCGGAGATGGAATCGAAGATCCCCCTCTTTTGAAAAATCGGGAAATATAATTCAGTGCCTCTTAACACTGTGTCATTGTCGAAATCCCCTTAACAGTGCGAAAAAATGAAGCCAGAACGTCACAGGCTATACACTGTGACATTGTGTCACGATGTACACGACACAGTATTTAAATGGATGCTTCATTCAAAACCCCATTGATATATAAACGAAAGTCTTCATTCTTGAAATCTCAGAAATGCGTGAACGGATTCAGAAAATTCAGTGCCTCTTAACACTGTGTCATTGTCGAAATCCCCTTAACAGTGCGAAAAAATGAAGCCTGAATCGTAGGCTCTACACTGTACGCTGTACACGACACAGAGTAGCGCTAACACTACAATATAAAATCCGTTGAAGCCATTGTATAAAATATATACGACATTGTATTATACGAGTTGAAGCCATCATTAGTATCCAGCCAATTAAATCAGTGTTCAGGTGAAGCCCGTGAATATATAATTCCGGAAAGCGTAGTTATTGTACTGCGTTGAATATAAACGGAAACACTGTAGTAAACACTAAAAGAATATAAATTGAAAGTCGATCAGTTGAACGAACCCAGCGTGTGGTATAAATTCAAAATGACATTTCAAAAGCATACCCCGAAATCACCAAACGTGCGAGGAAGTATATAAAAGTGAAGGCTTTTATTCGGTTTCCTATTGGTTTAGGAAAGAGAAGCCTATTTTCCTATTGGTGTAGGAAAGAGAAGCCGACGCTGCAGTATATAATTTGAATCCATTTCGCAGTTATCTATAAATTCGCAATGCCCTTTGGCGTCGTTGAGATGAAAACTGCGAAACGAATTTTCAGTCGTGGATAGGTTTGTGAAGCAAACGATGCATTATATAATTTGAATCCAGTTCGCGGTTATCTATTTATCATCATCATCATTATATATTTAACCCAGGTCATCAGTGAATAATGAAGGGGGGGGTCTGGGGCGGAGCCCCCGCTCGTCCCCCTCCCCTTATTATATGCAGTTCATGCATGAATGACAACGTATGACTTCACACGGCGTTAATAATGTAATTCAGGCCATCAGTGAATAATGAAGGGAGGGTGGGGGGGGAGAGAATGCGGGGGCGGAGCCCCCCACCAGTAGCCCCCACTTCATTATATGCGGTTCATGCATGAATGGCAACGTATGACTTCACACGGCATTGATAATGTAATTCAGGTCATCAGTGAATAATGAAGGGAGACTCTGAAGCGGAGCCCCCCAGAGTACCAACCTCCCCCCCCCCTTGGCCGCCTCTATTTGTCGCGGGTCTCTCACTCTTCACATGATGATGATGCGGATGATGGATACTCAGGGGGGGGTTTATTTTTTCCCCACCTGTACGTTCACGTACCCCCTATATAAATGGAGGCTTCATTCAAAACCCCATTGATATATAAACGAACGTCTTCATTCATCAAATCTGAGAAATGTGTGAACGGATTCAGAGAATTCAGTGCCTATTAACACTGTGTCATTGCGATATGACATTGTCATGTCGCAAATTCGCCAAATTCTCCTTAACAGTGCGAAAAAATGAAGCCTGAATCGTAGGCTCTACACTGTACGCTGTACACGACACAGAGTAGCGGTAACACGACAATATAAAATCCGTTGAAGCCATTGTATAAAATATATACGACATTGTATTATACGAGTTGAAGCCATCATTTGTATCCAGCCAATTAAATCAATGTTCAGATGAAGCCCATGAATATATACTTTCGGAAAGCGTAGATATCGTACTGCGTTGAATATAAACGGAAACACTGTAGTAAACACTAAAAGAATATAAATTGAAAGTCGATCAGTTGAACGAACCCAGCGTGTGGTATAAATTCAAAATGACATTTCAAAAGCATACGCCAAAGTGTAGAGCTGTGACACACGACACTGTGAGCTGTGACACTGTAACACACGACTCAGTGTGTCACTGTACACACGACACGACACGACACGACACGACAATATAAATAAAATTAAAATTAAATATAAAGGTCATCCATGAATGACAAGGTATTATGACTTCACAGTGCGGTAGTAATTAAATTTTAATTATATTTAACCCAGGTCATCAATGAATAATGAAGGGGGGTCTGGGGGAGGCTGAGAGCCCCAGCGGCCAACCCCTTCGTACTATGCAGTTCATGCATGAATGACAACGTATGACTTCACGGCGTTAATACTGTAATTCAGGTCATCGGTGAATAATGAAGGGGGGGGTTACGGGGCGGAGCCCCGGCTGATATCCCCTTCATTATATGCGGTTCATGCATGAATGGCAACGTATGACTTCACCACGGCGTTAATAATGTAATTCAGGTCATCAGAGAATAATGAAGGGGTCTGGGGGGCGGGCCCCGGAGAGCCACTAACCCCTCCCCCTCCCCCCGCTCTTGGCCGCCTCTATTTGTCGCGGTTTGTCGCGGGTCTCTCACTCTTCACACGATGATGATGCGGATGATGGATACTCAGGGGGGGGGTTATTTTTTCCCCACCTGTACGTTCACGTACCCCCTATATAATTCAGTCGCTCTTAACACTGTGTCATTGTCGAAATCCCCTTAACAGTGCGAAAAAATGAAGCCAGAACGTCACAGGGTATTGGGGAAAAAATCGGAGATGGAATCGAAGATCCCCCTCTTTTGAAAAATCGGGAATAATTCAGTGCCTCTTAACACTGTGTCATAGGTTATGACATTGTAGTAACAGTGCGAAAAAATGAAGCCAGAACGTAGGCTATTCACTGTACGCTGTACACGACACAGTATGTAAATGGATGCTTCATTCAAAACCCCATTGATATATTGGGGAAAAAATCGGAGATGGAATCGAAGATCCCCCTCTTTTGAAAAATTGGGAAATATAATTCAGTGCCTCTTAACACTGTGTCATTGTCGAAATCCCCTTAACAGTGCGAAAAATGAAGCCAGAACGTCACAGGCTATACACTGTGACATTAGGGAGGTTCCGATTTGCAATCCCGGGTTACGAGTTATGGTCATAGATTCTTTTTTTCGCATGACACCGATGACGATAACTCGTAATCTGGGAAAACGTCAACGTCCCGAACTTCGGGATCCCAGTGTTAATTCTTACGTCGTTCGGGACGATTTTCGTCCCGGATTACGAGTTACGGACTAAGGTGCAAACATCAAGTATAATCGTCGATTAAGAATAATGTTCAGATTCTGTTCAGATTTATTGATCGAGCGGTCCGATTCAGGGCAGTCCAATTTGCCAGCGTATTCAGCGAATTCAGATCTGCGAAATTCGATGATGACATCCTTAACTCGTTCGGAATTCTCGTGAAACAGATTTCGGAACCGATTTCGCATGCCAGGTCCATTCCGAGTTAAGGTCATCCCGGATTACGATTAACGTCATAACGACGATGACGCGGTTAACTCGTAATCCGTAATCCGGAACAAAAATCGGAACCTCCCTATTGTGTCACGCTGTGTCCCACACGACACAGTATGTAAATGGATGCTTCATTCAAAACCCCATTGATATTGGGGAAAAAATCGGAGATGGAATCGAAGATCCCCCTCTTTTGAAAAATCGGGAAATATTAGTGCCTCTTAACACCGTGTCATTGTTTCATGACATTGCGTTATGACATTGTCAAATTGACAAATTCCCTTAACCCGTAATTGTAGACCAATTAATGCACTTGTACTATCTCTGTACTATGTCTGTACTACGTCTGTACTATCTCGCGTTCTGTCCTACGTGGCAGGGGTAGTACAGAAATGAATTTAAGCGATTAAATGCATTGTGTCACTGTACTGTGGCTTTACCGTCTCCACGCGATCGAACGATTGTACCAATTCTAGTGCAAGCCGGTGGATTTATTAATTTATAATTATTTCTTGTACTATGTCCGTACTATGTCTGTACTATGTCTGTACTATGTCTGTACTATGTCTGTACTATGTCTGTACTATCGCGAAGCTTAACACTGGGGAAATCACTTTGGTCGCTATCCACGACATTCCGGCTATACTACGTC
>LGRX02017623.1:0-23108 GCA_001247695.2 Cymbomonas tetramitiformis
CCAGTGGTATGTGCCGGCGGGTCAATCGCGACCGCTACTGCAGATACCAGTGGTATGTGCCGGCGGGTCAATCGCGACCGCTACTGCAGATGCCAGTGGTATGTGCCGGCGGGTCAATCGCGACCGCTACTGCAGATACCAGTGGTATGTGCCGGCGGGTCAATCGCGACCGCTACTGCAGATACCAGGGGTTTCACACGCCACAAGATGCGCAACGCCAGAAGGTTAGGCCACCGTAGGTGGGCGGGAATTCGGTAAATATACGCAGCGTGTGCATAGAGACCGTGTTCAACAGCTCGGTGCCACACCGGTGCACAAAGAGCAGATATAGTGATGCTACATCGGAAGTGCAGGGACTCCCGCAGCTGATGCGACTCGATACCTCGAGCCCTAGTATTGATATTTTTATATCAATATAGCATGGCCCCTGTATCAATATTCCAGCTGCTGCTGCAACTCAAAATACTCATATAAACGGTCCGAGTTGTCGTCCGATTTGTCAGCACCGACTTTAGCGACAAAAAGACATCTTCCACGCTTGAAGCTACGATCGGTGCATCTACCGTCGATCCAGAAAATTGACATCTCGAGCCCGAGTATCGATATAGTACAGCGCTAGTATCTTGATTCCAGCAGGTACAGCAAGTCGGTACCTCGAGCCCAAGTGTCGTTTCCGCACCTAGGGACTCCAGGCCTCTCAGTGGTGCCTAAGGACTCCAGGCCTATCAGCGGTGCCTCAGGTGCGTGAGCTGTTGCAGACCTCACTGGAGGCTCTGACCCCCACCCTCAGCACAAGGGCATGCCTTCGATGCCGCTGGAGCCGCGGCGTTGCAGGCGATGCTGCCTCTGTAGATACAGCATCGTTCTACAGAGACAGGATCGTTCTACAGAGACAGCATCGTTCTCTGCTGTATCGGAGAATTCCGCGTCCATGTATCGGAGCATCACAGAGATCCCGCGGAGTGCATCACAGACTTCCGAGCGCTGCGGTGGAGCTGGGCAATAGGAAGGGGTCTCACTCTTCGGAGTGGGTAACGCCGGTAAGACCGATACGATGTGCCATTCATCGCGTCCCCTCGGGCCGAAGAGCCAAACGAAGTAAACCCGGAGAGGCGTCTGTTGGACGAGCTCTTGCATCGCGCATGGTCCCTGGACGGAGACGATGCTGCGACAGGGACGAGCTGATATGTCGGGGAAAGCGCGGAGAAATGGGGGAGGACCGGTACCTGAATAGACAAAATGCGTGGGTAGAGCTTGTACTCCTCCTCCGCCATCCCCAGTGCTGCACCGCGGCCCCCGTCCCCATCAGCAGCGATCCCAGTGTCGCAACACGGCGGCCCGGGTAGGCATGGCGCGCGCCGCGGGGCACGAGCGAGGGCGCGCAGGGGGATGGCATCGGGGGCGCGCGAGTGCAGGCAGCGCTCGGCAACCTGCATGGCGGAGTTCAGGAGCTTCCCGGCTTCCACAAAATCGCCCAACACAGTGCAGACGCCCCGTGTGAGCAATGATGCATGCAAAACAGCTGTCGATGTCGAGGGCAATGCCGCCACTGCTGATCAACGGCCACTTCTCGATGATGGCCGCTCGCTCTAGGGCCGCCACTGCTGATCAACGGCCACTTCTCGATGATCGCCGCTCGCTCTAGCGCCGCCACTGCTGATCAACGGCCACTTATCGATGATGGCCGCTCGCTCTAGCACCGCCACTGCTGATCAACGGCCACCTCTCGATGATGGCCGCTCGCTCTAGCGCCGCCACTGCTAATCAACGGCCACCTCTCGATGATGACCGCTCGCTCTAGCGCCGCCACTGCTAATCAACGTCCACCTCTCGATGATGGCCGCTCGCTCTAGCGCCGCCACTGCTAGCTGCGGCATCCAGCAGCCGTCCCTCTGGGGGAAGGAGCGGCCGCAGAGAGCGAGCAGCGTACGCGCACACAATGGGAGGCAGGGTGAGCGGATGATGCGGGGTGGGACCGGGAAGGGTGACCGAACGTGCCTCCCATGACGCTGGCCATGCCATTGAGAGTTTCGGCCACGATGGGATGGTCGCCCCCGAGCACCTTCTCTTGTGTGCTCAGATTCGCCTTATAAATCTCCAGCGCCTCTGAGCTGTCTCCGAGGCCTGCCATCCAATCAAGCCCGCCTCCCCAATTTGATGTAATGGCATCCTTGGCACGCATGAGGGCTAGGCTCCTCGTTCTTTCTTGCTTTCTTTCTTTCTTTCTTTCTCTCCTTCTTTCTTTCTTGCTTTCTTGCTTTCTTTCTCTCTTTCCTTGGCGCCCTGCGCTCTTCAATCACGATCGACACGTGTCGCCCTGCTGGCGGCGCTGTCCACTCGAGGAGCTCAGGTGCAGGCGGCCACAGATATCGAGGCGGTGGGCGTTGCGTGAGGGGCGGAAGAGGTTCACCGTGGTTGCACCACGCGATGTTGTTTGAAGTAATGATTTGGTCCAGGTGGTCGGCCTCCAGCGTCGCCAAATCGACGCTCTTGCATGCTTCCAGAAGCTTCATTGCCTCAGCAGTATCCCCCTGCGTCCAATCAGGGTCTCCCGGAGCACGTCATGCAGCGCCTCTTCCAAGGGTCGCGTGGGCACGTGCTCTTCCACGCTGAGAGGCAGCGTCTCTCGCAGGCTGGCGGCGTCTCTCGCAGGCTGGCGGCGTCTCTCGCAGGCTGGCAGCGTCTCTCGCAGGCTGGCAGCTTCTCTCGCAGGGTGGCAGCGTCTCTTGCAGGGTGGCGGCGTCTCGCAGGCTGGCAGCGTCTCTCGCAGGGTTGCAGCGTCTCTCGCAGGCTGGCAGCGTGTCTCGCAGGCTGGCGGTGTCTCTCGCAGGCTGGCAGCTTCTCTCGCAGGGTGGCAGCGTCTCTCGCAGGTGGCAGCCGTCTCTTGCAGGGTGGCGGCGTCTCTCGCAGGTTGGCAGCGTCTCTCGCAGGGTTGCAGCGTCTCTCGCAGGCTGGCAGCGTCTCTCGCAGGCTGGCAGTGTCTCTCGCAGGCTGGCAGCGTCTCTCGCAGGCTAGCAGATTGCAACGCATCGATTGCCCTCACAGCCAACACGTGGCCCGTGCAGCTGCTGCCGCACCAACGCACCCGCATCTGCACGAGCACGGCGGCGTTGTGGGTGTCAGTGGCGGAGTTTGGGTGTTGGGAGCCGGACACGGCCTCATCCATGGACATGGCGCGGCGCAGTATGGCCTCCGCGTCATCGACACTGCCCAGCACTGCGACCCACCCAGCGCACCATCCGTCAAAAGCGCAAATGCCTCGACACGAGTTTCGATTTCAATTTCAACCTGACCGAGAATGAGACAAAAATCGTTTCAGTTCCTGTTGAAGTGAGGTCTGACCAAGTTGCCGGGCGTGAAGCAAGTGGAAGGCAGCTTCCATCAGATTCGCACACTGAACCTCCGATTCTGCCTGACTCGACTGCGACACTTGGAAGGCGCGCCAAAGCCGACGCCGGGTCTAGCCGAAGTCGCAACTCCAAAGGTGGACCTACCTGACTGGCCGGAGAGACCCAACAAGCCAATGGAGGGGTTGGAGAGGGAGGAGACCACGACTCGAGTGCGCTGACACGATTGATGCGCAAGGTGTGATCGCGCTTTTTTCGTTCAGTGCTTTTATCATTTTGAAGCGCAGCGCAAACGGTGAGCTGTCTTGCCCGTTTCTCCGCCCGAAAATGTCGCAGCAGTTCTCTGAGCGATGAAAAGTGCTCCGCGGATTTCCGAGAATGAAAGTTTCGGACGTGGAAAAAGTCCGAACGGTTCAAAACTGAGAAAGAGGTTGACACAGCCAGCGCTGAGTACACTGTGGGAAGTGGCAGTACACCGAGATGCCTCGTGCCGGCATCTCAGTGCCTCGCAACTATACGGCCCAAGAGTTTAAATGCACTATGATTGGCCAAAGAGTCCGAAACGCGCCCTGGTTGGCCAAAGACTCCGAAATGTGCCTTGATTGGCCAAAGAGTCTGAAATGCGCCCTCATTGGCCAAAGAGTCTGAAATGCGTCCTCATTGGCCAAAGAGTCCTACATGCACCCTGATTGGCCAGATCTGGCTGAAGAAACGCGATCTCGGTTTGGGCATGTGGGCAAAGAAGACAAGAAGTCCACGCGTAGAGCAGCAGTGCAGGAAGGGAGCTTGGCTGACTTGGTGCGCACTCTGCGTGCAGTAAGCAAGGTTGCTGAGCGCAGCTGCAAACGCCTGGCTTTCTTCACCTCCGAGGCGCTCGTGAACTTCTACAACTGCCGCACTCCCCACCGTCTCAGCAGAATGAAAAACGGGACACTATGAATTCGATAGAACCTGCAGAGCATGGAGGGAGCTCTGAGCAGCGTATGTCCTACTCCACTTTTGCCACGCTGATGACCGCATTGGATCGTATGACCTACTCATGTTAGGCACTAAGCATGACCACGCAGATGACTACGACGCATCGGACAGCCTACGCATGTTCAGCGCGTGAATGTATGCGGGAGATCAGATTGTGTGACTGACATGCGCTTCGCGCACCCCGGCGCGTTCAGCGTGCCCGGCGCCCGATCTACACATGGAAGGCGCGCCGAATGTATGCTGAGTATCGCATTGCATGACCGCATCGTCTGAGCGTCATAAGTTAGGCCCATGGATGACCACGGAAGATCGGGTGCACGCAGAATGTTGATACTGCTGCTGGGTGCCAATCCTCAGGTGGCAGTATCCATCTTGCGCCGACGAAAGATCTGACGGAGCTTTTGAGAGCGCTTCCCTTTCACCACTTCACAGGGATCCTGCAGCCTGCCGGCGGGCACCCCGGCCAATCGCGCGCACCTTGACGGGCCGTGGTCTCAGCCAACCGGATCTCTCCCATGGAGATGTAGATGTTTGAGAGCACCATCTTGCCAGCTAGCGTGTGCTCGTGTTTCTCTCCAAGGAAATTGTGCTGCGGCCGCACACGTGGCGCCGCCGTCAGCATCGATGCTGACAGTTCTCGTCAAAGAATTCATCACTTCGCAAGACGAACCGGGATCGTACACGACAATAGCGATGACGCCCGAAGCATCCGTCACTTGTCAGTCAGGGGGGGGCATCACACAATTGGGGAGGAGGGGGTACTCATAATAAGTGTTGCGTGGGTAGGTGATAATAGACTCATTCAGCGTCCACCTACCTATGATGAAGTGTCAGCGCCTACGAGCACGACGTTGCAGAGGCGGCCTGCGTACCTTTTGGCGCACCTGATGCGTGCATCCATCAGTGCGTCCAGATGATAATTTGCGACACTATGAATGACGTGGACGACATGAATGATATGCGAGTCAATGTATCGCGAGTTGCGCGGAGTCCTATAGTAGGTGCAACAATAGGTACGATGCATTAATGCATCGGCTGCAGCACCCATTACGAGTGCAGATCTGCATCAGCTCTGTTGCTGATTACACGTGCAAGCTTGCCCTGGCGCCAGCACCGATTTGGAGTGCAGACCTACACCGACTCCAGCGCCAATTACGCGCCCAAGCCTACACCAGCTCCAGCGCTGATTACGCGCCCAAACCTACAGCGGCTCCAGCGCCGATTACGCGCCCAAGCCTACAGCGGCATCAGCGCCGATTAAGAGATATGGGCAGCAAGCTAACACTGGAAAGGTCAGTCAGGATCTGATGTCGACACGGACGGTGATAACCATTTCACACTGATGCGTGGAGCCGTGTGATCGAACGGCCATCAATTTAAATTGTTATTCATGAATAAACACAACTATCGTGCAACTTGTGGACAGAAAAGGACCGTTAAAAAAAGGGAACTTTGAGAAGCCAAACTAGCCAATCAAAGCCCGGAGAAAAACTAAACAAAACCGTTTTCCTGAATAGATTTGACGACAAAATAAGACGCGGGAGATCAAAGTTGTTTCGTGGGAATCCGCTTTTATGGATAAGTGGCAGGAACGGTCGTACACGCTTTGAGCCCACTGTTTGGACTAGGCCCCCAACACCGCCAATCATTCGTCTATGCAGGGTCGCTGCTTGAGCACTGAACCACTGCAAGCTCTGAGATGAGCCAAACGATCGCAGATGATCATCGAGCGGCGCAGAGCATACTAAGCGCAGTATCAAGAGATCAATCCTACATCCAACAGCTCTCCATAAAAGCATCTTGTAGCTGCTTTGTGGAACACGAGATGTGTCATCCCCTGCCTTGATCTCCCTTGATGGGGCCCCATTCAAGCCCTCAACGCGCCGCGCTCAAGCTATATCGGGCGAGTCCAGCTCACCCGCAATTAGTTCGGCGCACCGGCACCGTACAAACCAGGTACATGCATGGCGTCAAGGCCTGGTAAAATAATACTCTCTGGTCAGCATCGTTGAACGACAACTCGGCATACGAAGCGCACTTTATCCCGAGCACGCACACAGCCACCGCGACGCCCGCAAGCGTGGTGGGTGCGCTACCTGCAGCGTTAAGGCGCGCTTCGCAAGGTCGAGTGCCGCCTCGTACTTGCCCTGCGCCTCGAGCACCCCGGCCAGATTGTTCATGGTGGCCGCGAAGGCACTGTCCTCCTTTCCGTAGACCTTCATGAACATCGCCAGCGCCTCATTCAAGCGCTGCTCCGCCTCGCCCAGCTTGCACTGCTTGCGCAGAACCTGCGCGCCGAGCAGCGGAACGCTCCGAGATGAATGCCAACCGGTCGCCGCTATATTATCACATCAGGAGACCCAAACCTAAACCAAGAGACGCTGTGACGCACACCACAGTGAAAGATAGGGGTGCCCAACTAAAGCTGAGCCGTCCAATGTTTTAAGATCGGGAACATCGGAAGGTCCGAAGAGATTCCTGGGGAGCGACGAAGGAATGTATCATATTTTGATCTCTGGAATCGTACATGGACTGTCGGATTCGGAAAATTGCCGTTGTTAAAAATAAACGGACCAGTTTAAGTTGTGCAGCTCTAGTGAAAGAGCGAGCCCGAGACTCGCTAGAACACGGCACTGGCACAGCATCGAGCCCCGTCGTCTCTGTTCGCGCGCGCGGGCCGGGGCTCCCCGGATTGCTCCTGCAACAACACGGGACGGGCGGCGGCTCTCTCCGCAACTTTCGCTGGCTCGTGCTTGACGGGCCACGAAGGCGGTGAGCGCATCTAGCCCACCGGCGATGAGCGCCTACCTCTCCGAGGTTGCTTAACGTGATGGCGATATTCTTGTGCTCTGAGGCAGCACGGACCACTACCCCTTGCCATTAGCTCCTGCGCCCGCGGTCGTGGGAGCTCCGGGCGAGCTGCGCCGTCGCTAGCGACGGTGCTCCCGATGCCCCTCCAAAGCGATGTGCCGCACTCGGGACGCATACCGCCTGCCCTTCAGTCCAGCACGCAACGCCGCCATTGGTCGATTCCACACCTGCCACACGGCCTCGGAGCAGGTGCCCTTGCCACCCGAATGCTGCGCAGGCGACAGGGATCAGGGGACCCGTCGGATCTCGGGAGATTCGAGGGATCGACGGAGGGCGCCATGACATGCAGTGAAGGACGGTGGACGGTCGACATACCAGGGCCAAGGGCTTCCTTGTAGACGCCGAGAGCTTGTCGGTACTGGTCGGCTGCGGTGGGATAACGGCCTAAATATAGACTGAGGTTCGCCAGGCTGGACAGGGAGGCAGCGACCGCTTCATGCTGCGGCCCGACGGCCTCCCGCCTGCGTCCACCTCTCACAGTCGCCTGACCGAGCAGCCACAGGAGATGGATGCCGTTGACGACACGTGGCGCGACTTGACTCGGGATGCTGCGCGGCCTAACGCGGCGCCGCGGGGATCCCGGGGGGGCTTCCGATTGGCCCGAATCGCTTGAGTCGCCCCATACTGCCAGGCGGGGTCCAGTTGCATCCGCCCTATCACGTCTTCACATCACGGGGAGCAAAGCCGTTCCGAGTTCATCCACAAACACGTTCGAAAGTGCCCCCATCGACACCCTGATCGGCATGAGATCGGCCAACAAGAGCCAGCCCACCATCATCCCAGTGGATGTGAGAAGCAAATCAAGAGCAGGGCGGGGCCGTGACAAGATACCACACACTGAACGGCATGAGATCGGCCAACAAGAGCCAGCCCACCATCATCCCAGTGGATGTGAGAAGCAAATCAAGAGCAGGGCGGGGCCGTGACAAGATACCACAGACTCATACATATTCCCAACCTACATGCAAAGCAGCATGGAAAGATGATACGATGTGACCGATAATCGCCAAACAACTGTTGGTCTCTGGGTTACGGAGTGAGCGGAACCTGGCATGCCCCCCAGTGGCTTACGGTCGATGGATGGGACCCGTTGGTTATGGCATGAATGCAGTCATACCACACAGCATGGACACCCCATGTCAAAAAAAGGAAACATGCGGGCATCTAAGTGCTCCCCACAAAAATCAAGGAAAACCACAGAACGTGGACTTCACCGCCCTCTGCCTCTCCTCGCAGCAAAGGCAGACGAATCCACCGAGCTCTCCAAGAGGCAGTGCCCGCCAGAATGGCACCACAGGGACAACCGCCTCCCAAAACCCACTTCCATCCGGCGGCCGTCCCCGTTCACAGCGACGCGCTAGTACCTCACATCTGGGTCAAAGAACACGAGTCCCCCCATCGACACACACACACACCGGGAGCGGATCTGACCTCATCTTCAAGGCTTGCTCGTGCAGCTCGACGGCCCTCGTCGTGTCGTGCGCGAGCATGCGCCGCGTCGCCTCCTCGGTGCATCGGAGCGCTTCTGTGGAGTGCAGCAGCCGTCGCCACTCAGCTCCATATTTACACTGAAACGAGAGCTCCGGGTGTGACTGATCCTTGGACCGGCTCCTTTGGCATCACATAACCACAAAGCGCAACCTTTGATGGTGAATGAGATGGACTCGAAACTCATTGCTCTGATCGACTTCTGTGTGCGTAAAAAATCCAAAAAAAAATCACAGCTCCGGCATCGCATTCACCGTGCCGAGGAGAAGATCGGCTATAATTTATAGCACGATGCCCCTGTCAGGAAGAGCCCTGCGATTAGGCGAATGTTGCTCTATTTATAGCACGATGCCCATGTCAGGAAGAGCCCTGCGATGAGGCGAATGTTGCTCTATTTATAGCACGATGCCCCTGTCAGGAAGAGCCCTGCGATGAGGCGAATGTTGCTCTATTTATAGCACGATGCCCCTGTCGGAAGAGCCCTGCGATGAGGCGAATGTTGCTCTATTTATAGCACGATGCCCCTGTCAGGAAGAGCCCTGCGATGAGGCGAATGTTGCTCCGAGATTACCCGTCAATGCCTTGGAGGCGGACTCTTTCTTCGCTCTGTCCTCGCCGGGCTCCGGCTGGCTTGAGCTGATGGCCTCGCCCTTGACGTCACGGGGCTTCTCCTCGCTGAGCTTGGCTTCGTCACGCACAACATTCTGAGGCTCGAGGCCGCCAGGGTGGCCGCTGAAGGGAGACACGCTCTCTGCGACCGGCTGCGGCTGCGGTGCTGCTGCGCGCCAGGGCAAGCACCACACCACATGGCGTGAGGAGCACGTGTCGAGGTGAGCCCGCCGTGAATGCAGGGGATGAGCCACGTGTGGGAGAGCAGGGCCGGGCAGTGCTCGGGCACACGTGACACACGTAGTAAGCCCACTTACGATGTACACACTGAACTGCATGAGGCACGCCAACCAAAGCAGGCCAAGCGCCACCTGGCGGATGACAGAACCCTGCGAGAGCCGCTCGGGGCGGTGACAAGTTACCACACTCGCATCCTAGCCAGAAGAGCAAATGCAGGGCCGTTGGGGAAGGATCCAACACGGCAGTGCGCGTCCTCCAGGGGAAGGAAACGCGGCGGCGCTTCGGCGTACCAGCGTATACTGGAACCTACCGGCAAGTAAAGGCAAATACAGGAGTTTACCAGGAAACCAGGTACCTACAGGCGCGTGCGGCGGGTTACAAGGTGTTTCATTCAACATTCAAATACCGTTCCATATACCGTGGAGTACCGGCATATACCGACAAGTGCCGTCCATTACATAAACTACAGGCGTATACCGGCGTAGATGAAGCTGAAAGGGAAGGCCCAGGTGCAGTGCACGTGGATGAAGCTGAAAGGGGAGGCCCAGCTGCAGGGCACGTGGATGGCAGCGTTCCCCCTACGCGTCTTGGGCACTGCAGGGTGGAAGCCAGAGTACACCATGGTGACACAGCAAGAAAGTGCTCAGCAGGTACTGTAGGTACAGACACCGACTGAGGCAAAACACAGATAAATGCGCACCGAAGTGCCCCTTGCTGAAATCAAGGGAAGACACAAAGTGTGGATTTCCACCCTCTGCCTTCCCCTGCAGCAAGGCTGACTGTGCAGTGCTCCTCGAGCGGTTGTTCCCACCAGAAAGGCAGCAACAGGTCAACAGCATTCCACCACCCATCCTCAAAAGGCAGCAACAGGTCAACAGCATTCCACCACCCATCCTCAAAAGGCCGCCATCCCAAGGCACAAAGAGAACTGAGCATCTCCACACAAATCCCCAAACACAAGTCCTCCCGCAGATGTTCGACTCATAAGGCTCCAAACAAAAGCGATGAAGCAAAAGCCGGACTAATCCGCTATGCTTCTTTCATGGCAGGTACTGCTTCCAGAGAGATGCTACAAGGATAGCTGCATTCGATCACCCATCTCCACAGAGCGGCCATCCAGATGCTACAGAGGACTTTCAGATGTCTCACTAGTGGAACCCTAAAAAGAAGGCCCCCTGCTCGTGCATCACACACCGGACGGCGTGGGGCATGCCAGCCGAAGTCAGCCCGCCACCAACCCAGTGGATGCGAGAAGCATGCAGGAACGCGGTGGATGAGGTAAGCATGCAGGAACGCGGTGGATGAGATAAGCATGCAGGAACGCGGTGGATGAGATAAGCTTGCAGGAACGCGGTGGGCCGCTTGAGAAGATTCGAAACATATTTTAGAAAAGAAGAGAATGTGTTGGGCCGTTGGGGAGCTCATCCGGCGCTGCGCTGAAGGTGCCCCATGGAAAGAGTCCTTGTTGGTTCTCCGGACCACACCAAGCTGAAAGGGCAACCGCGGCGCGGCGCACATGAATGAACACCTGGGTTCCCTCCACCTGTCGCGGGGCCCCCGAGCCAAAGCGCATCCAGCATGCACCTCCAGCACAGATGCTTGCTGGAACCAAGCCGGTGCTGAAGTGCTCCCCGCAAAAATCAAGGGAGAATAAAGATTGAGGACTCGCAAAAACCGAACTGCGTGAGGCATGAAGTCAGCCCAACATCACTCGAGTGGATGAGAGAGGAATTCAGGAACAGGGCGGAGCCGCTCAAAAAAGAAAAAGTGTGGGGCCGTTGGGGATCCACCCAACGCTGTCCCTTGCTCGGTTCCACATGGAAACCGAGCATGGTGTTGCGACGGCCCACGCCAAGTTGCATGAGGAACCCTAGGCGCGGTGCAGGCGAACACCAGGGATCCCTCTATCTGCCCTGGGAGCCCCAGGTGGAAGCAGGTCCAGCAAGCACTACCGGCACGGACACTGGGTGGAAAACTCCCACCGATGGGTGTACACACACACGCGGGAGGCACGCGAACCGCAATCAAGCACGTATGTATACACACTCAGAGACGTGAGGAGCACCCAAAGGCCGAACCACATCAAGTAATTCACAACAAGAGCTTGCTCGGATTCCGATCACTCATGCCATGCAAGATGCACCAGACTGTGATTCAAACTCCAAACATTCAGCGCCACGGCCAGGTGAGGGACTTGTCCACCCCGACCCCGGGTCAGTGACACGTACACACAAACACAGAGAGACACAAACCCCTGCGCACGAGCGGCACTAAAGATGTGTAATGCGAAAGTTCAAATCCACGACGATATCACGACGAGGGTCGTCTTCTTCTTGCTACCATATCTATGGCAGCAGAAATGCTTGCCGCGACCGTATACAAGTAACCTGCAGACTTGTGCTAGCAGCTATGGACTTTTTTATGTTCTTAGGAAACGGTATACTGCTGTGCATGCTATGTAAAGGAAGGAGAAGAGTGCTTGGAAATCTTAAGAGCTCGTAGACAACTGAAAGAAGATGGATGAGACCTTTGATTTTAACAGGTTTCTTTGCATCCACGCCTTTCTTCTTACTTGCACCACCTCCCATTGCACGTTGTTTTCGTTCCAAGACTAACTTGTGGTTTTTTTCTTTCTTCTCAAGACTTCTCAAGACCAATTGCTCGTTCTAAAGAGGCATGCCGCAACCTGGCAATTACAAGAACTCTCCGACATCCAAGTCGAGTCAGGATCAAGAAATCCCGTTAATTTCAGAAGTTCCGAGCACACACAAGCAGGCAACCGTATTCGCGCCACAACACCTGGCCCGAAACTGTTTAAGGCGCCTTAAGGCGAGCGTCAGCTTCATGTACAACAGGAGCCATCGATGTGAACGTTTGGCCAGCGCTATATATTTTTTTTCCCAAGGACAGAATGGGACAGGACGATGTTGCACGCACTCTGTGCCTATATTACGAAGTAGAAGTACAGATGCTGCGCGAGGTGAAGGCGAATACGACTATTAATTCGCATTTGCTCCCAGCAGCCACATGAAGGCAAGCACGTGCGTACGTTCACGAGGGGAACCGCCAAGTCTACTCCCTGGTGACCATTTCACGTGGGGGAAAATTATGGCACATTCGGTGGCCTGGGAAAAAGCACTTTGCATCGCCTCCTTTTCTTGGGTCTTGGGGAGACCCGTCTTGGAGAATAATAATATATTTGCTAGAGGGTGAAAAAGCTCGCACCATCCTTGCATGCATCGTTTATCTGATGGAGAACCTTTCGCAGCAACTCTGCCCTTATAGCGGAGGCAGAAAATCAAAAAGTTGGGAATGGTCAAGGGAAAGGAGAGTGAGTATGTCAAATGGGCATGCAGGTACAGACACGACTCTGGAGGCGTTTATTTCTTGGGCTGAGCGTCCCGTTTGCGAAAGCTATATTTGCGCACAAGCCCTATTGCAGCATATCGTGGCTTAGCAGAAGATTCTCCATATTTCCACTTTCCATCATCATAGAGCATAGCTTATTGCAAAAGAATGCAAAATTGAATAAATACACATCATGATCAAACAAAGAAACAATCAGAATCACAATGCAGTGACACTCAACTGTCTCAGGGAGGTTTGCCTTTCGTTCGCCTTTCGGAAAGCCTACTGTATTGCGTATAATAAATAATTAATGTATAAGAGGTAGTGATAGCTGCCACGTCAGACTATGTCAGAACAATCGTGCCGAACCGCGCAAAAAACGCGACTGAATCGGC
Organism: Cymbomonas tetramitiformis; assembly: GCA_001247695.2. Taxonomy (NCBI): domain Eukaryota; kingdom Viridiplantae; phylum Chlorophyta; class Pyramimonadophyceae; order Pyramimonadales; family Pyramimonadaceae; genus Cymbomonas; species Cymbomonas tetramitiformis. Next base: position 13,277 of record LGRX02017623.1, read on the forward strand.
TGTCGCGGCCTCGCGGGCTGTCGCGGGCTGTCGCGGGCTGCTCGATGCTGTGAGCAAAATGTCGAACAGCATCAAGGATTTGGAAACAGAGCTCAAAAGTTATGATAGTGACGTGGCAATAAATAGCATTCGGGTCTGAGCGAGCAGTGCGACCGTAGGATCAGTCGAAGACGAGCGAGCGACTATATGCTCTGTTGTATATGCTCTGTTGTATATGCTCTGTATATGCTCTGTATATGCTCTGTATATGCTCTGTTGTATATCTGTTGTATATGCTCTGTTGTTTATGCTCTGTACGACTATATGCTCTGGACTGCGCCTCCGGCACAGTCCAGAGCATATAGTCTGACGTGGCAGCTATAACTACCTCTTGTCGGAAGACGCGCTGGAACTGGAACGTGGTTTCCGTCTCAATCCCGAGAAAATTTCTGCGCGAGCGTGATGGCCATTCACCTCCCTAACAACCTTCATATCCTCTTTACACCTCACTACACACCAGTAACAAACTTGGTTCACAATTCGTCTAACACCTCGTGTGATTTCCCTCAGCATCCTCGAACTCACCTAAGTTCCCACGGCAAAGGAACTTGCTCGCAGGTTCTGAGCGTCCGACGAAAATATTGCTCCCTTTGATCTTCAATGCCCACTCAGACTTCACTGCCTTACCTTAACCGTTGTCATTTCCCCTGAGGCTCACTGTTTGTGAAACTCTTGGAAACCCTGTTTTGCAACTAGACTTTCCTTGTGCATCCATGACAGTGTGTCGAGGGTTTCCAGACTGCGAATTTTCTTTGCTGCGGGCGGCCAAGATACCCACCTGTTGATGCTGCTTGCGAAGGGCACTTGAGCTTTAAATTTGGCTGTATATCTAGGTCAAAGTTTCCTAGCTTTGCACGGTTCTCTGTGAATTTGACGTGTGACTGGATTTACGGTCTCAGCCTGAGTCCGATTCTTCCTTCGTAAAGAGTATTATGTGAAGCTGTTGTTGGAGCCGTGGTCTGTACTCCTATGCACTGGCAGCTTGCATCTTGCAGCGTTGTGACACTCTGCCGTAAAGCAGCCTGGTCGTCGTATATCTGTTCGTTGCTTTCTTGAGCTGATTACAATCTCAACTTTTCGTTTAGTAGATACCTCGCTTTCCTACAGTGATTCTGTTGTTAGAGCAAAATATGGTCCTAAGGGATAATGACACGTGCATGCAAATATGAAAAAGTGCCAAGGAAAAAATGTGTTTCTCGCACGATACTTTCGCAACAATAATATTTTGCCCTGAGTCCTTCTTCTTAGCCTTAATCATTTCCAAAGGATGTTGTCCGCTGACTTTGCCTGTCACAGCGTTTCAATTTCAAAGCGGAACCTCTATGACTTTCGATTAATTATGTCCCAACTGGTATCCGTCCTGGAAGTATATTTTGCAGCCTGGAAATTTCGCTTGAAGAACAGATTTAATTCTTAGACAACCCGTGTGCCCTTATCGTCGGACTTCGATTGTTTTCCTTTTTAAGAATTTGAAATTTACCCCCTTTGCTAGTCCGCGAGGTCGCTTCAAGTTTTGGCTGATCCACGAGTGATATTCATGCAGGTGTGCGACTCAGACTAACTAGCTGAAAGAATACATGAATACCACTGTGGATTCCGACATCCAACAAGTCACTTACACTGACTTGGAAACCATTTGCGGCGGTCCACTCTCAATACGCAATCGTATTGCTGTTGGCGCTTTTGGTGATGTTTTTCGAGGGACTTGGAGCCGCCGAGGCTCTACTCTGCAGGTTAGTCTAACAGGATGACATTATACAAATAGTTACTTTAAAATCCATTGACCTAGCTAGCCGCAAGGCACTACACCTAGAAATGACTAGAATCGCTATTTCTCTCCCACTCTTCACCAAAAGTGGCGAAGAACTGCCCCGATCGAGATTAACTCAGATAGCACTAGATCACTATCAGCATGCTGTGACATGTCACACCCCGGTGGCTTCTCTTACAGTGTTGGTCATGCATTGTTGCCTCAAGAATCCGAAGCTTGCGCCAACACTTGTGACTGTTGGGGTAACCTGTCTTGTTACTTGCTGCAGGGTGCCTATACACTGCTACGTGCTTTGTTACCATGATGTCATAGTTCGCATACTGCTTACCATGCAGTGCTGTCACTTCCAACGTTGCAGGTTGCAGTCAAAGTTTTGAAAATTAATAACATCGATGTACTTCGCCGAGAGATTGATGTCCTTAAGTGCTGCAGGCATCCTAACGTGGTGCCCTTAGTTGGATACTGCACAGACTCATTGGCTCGTGCACTGGTCATGCCTTTCATGGAAGGTGGCAATCTTGAAGACGCCATCCATTCAAGTACCGATCCGGAACGACCTCTACTGTGGGAGAAACGTGTTTGCATCTTGCGAGACATCCTCAGTGGACTTGCATATTTACACAAGCGAACTTCAACAAAGGAAGTTATCGTGCACTGCGATATCAAGACGGAGAATATACTCTTAGATAACAATGGCTGCGCCCGACTAAGCGACTTTGGGATTTCTCGCCTTATGCCGCACCATGCTGTGACTTCGACAGTTGTGAGAGGCACTCCATTTTACTTGGATCCTACCTACGCAGAGAGTGGACTCCTATCAACGGCAACTGACCTTTACAGCACTGGAGTTGTCATCTTCCAACTTCTCAGTGGGTATACTCTCGAAACGTTGTTTCAGGAGTTTACTCGTGCGCGTCAACGGGGCTCAAATTTCATATCTGAGCTCCATCAAGGTGACCGAAACTTCTTCAGCACCCTCGTGGACGCTTCTGCTGGGTTTCCGGCACGTATGGTGGTCTTCCTTACGAAAGCCATACAACAATGCATTGATCCAGTGCCACATAATCGATGCAGCGCTGACTGGATCCTCGGAGGCCTTGTTGAAGTTCAGGAGCACATCCAAGAATCACTTGCACAGGTTTCGACTGAACGTCATTTGAGCGTTATGACAAACTCATCAGCAGTGACTCAAGGGGCCGCCGCAACTGAGGCTGCCCAGAATCTGGACGTCAGCACACCTCAAGTCTGTCTCGTGTGTTACAGCGAACCACGGGAAACAAGACTCCTGCCCTGCAGGCACTCCTCCACCTGTATGAGGTGTACCTTACGGCTCCTAGAAGAACATTTTCCCAAATGCCCCGTCGGCCGATGCACCTTTACAGAATATATAACTCTGGAAAGCTCTGATAATAGAGCTACCTTCGATGTTGGGCAGGTATATATCAACAACTTAGCTTCAGACTCACTCTCACATAGTCACCGTGTTCCAACATATAGTTTTAAAGTTCGAAAGGTGAGGACTGATCGTATGACTAGATATATATATATATATATGCTCTTGGAGTCTTACTGCTGCTGTGTTGAATATCTGCCTTGAAGCTACTTCACTGCTTTGCCAGCACATGTCTCTAATCTGATAGCTGAAAATGCAGTCCATCCATATTTCATATGAAAATAACTTTCAACAAACTGTGTCCATATATATGCCTCAGATGTCTAAGCAGTCCTAAACTGAAAATGCTTGCATGTTGAGAGAGCAACTTTTTGGCGACTCGCAGCCAGAGGGAGAGGCATCGCTCAGCCAACAAATGGAGAATCAGCAACGCCGCCTACAATATGAGGAGCGACGCCGGCGAGAGGAAGAGCAGCGAGATGAGGAGCAGCGACGCCGGGGAATGGAGGAGCGACAGCGGCGAGAGGAGGAGGAACGACTGCAGCGAGAGGAGGAGGAGCGACTGCGGCGAGAGGAGGAGGAGCGACAGCCGCGAAATAACCAGGAGGAGCGCCGCCAATACCAAGGTGAAGTGTACGGAGTGAATGTCACATCTCAGCAGTATGTGGATAAGATACAACTTTGTTTAATTGCTATGCTGATTATCTTGTGCCATTTCCAAAGATGTACAGAAAATCTTGGAAGCTTTTTTACTTCGCTGCTCACATCTCATCGAAGATATGACCCTGTTCATAAGACCCTTCATGCTAAATTGCGTCTGAAGGTGTATGAACTTCTTGTGTGGATACTTGAAGTCAAGGCATACTCACGCATTTCCAGATCGCACTGTTGTAACTTTCTTCAATCCAGAAACGCTTCATATTGAAATTGTCTCCGAAGGTTTAATTGTTAAATTGTATCATTACTCTGCATGCATGGTAGTTTTAATTTGTAAAGCAAACCTCTCCTAATTGTTTGATAATTCTAGCTTCACCTAGCAGCTAATTGAGTGAGTCGTTCGCGGTCACAAGCAGATAGAGCGTTCGCGGATCTTGAAGACCATATTGGATCAGCACCACCCAACAGTGAACAACGCAGTGTTCTTGCCAAAATGCGTAATGCATTTCGATCATCATTATGCTCTTTGTCGCTCGGGAAACATCCGTCTGACCAAGTACCTATGGATGTACTTGCAAAACTTCTCTCGGTCAACACTAGCCTGACAACAGTGGAGTTACACGGTACGTTGCTTAGGCTATCACCTGTTTCCCTCATGCCAAAGGCCAGATCCGAAACCAGAGATCATTCTGCCATTAAAATCAGCAGGCATTGGCACCCTGAGTACATGGCAACATACTATGCGTGGAGCTGATATCTCAATTGTTCACTTCTAGATTGATATCATGTGGACTAAAATTGCATTTGGTGTCAGCATTATTGCCATGTCATCATTTTGTGCACCACCTGAAGTAAATCGTTGCGACAACAGCAATGGTGCATAACCAACAAAGGGTCAGGAGGCAGGGCAAAGTGGTTCTTGCTTCAAGCCAGACTTTCAACTCTGCAACCTTCGTTCGTTTGTTGGACAGGCGTAGGCTCCCTTGCTAGAGTGGCAGTCAGATTGTGGTGATGAGTGGTCTAAATGGAGGTATGTAGTAGACACATATCAAGGTGCCAAGCTGACAACGCCTTTGTGTAGGCTCTTGTCAAGGTTGGGCATATATCGATTGCTTATTTAGAGCGAGCACGGCAAGCATGCATTGACAAGCCTCCTTGGGGCCCAATGTTGTCCATTGATGATGTGGTGCGTGTGAGTGATGAAAGTCTAATGTTCTGGTACGTATTTCACTTTGATCGATGGTATGAATTAGTGTGTGCTACACTTATTATGATCAAGACCACTGTATTCACAGAGATATTTTCAGTTTTGCGGGAAAGAACATGCATGATTCGCCAACTTGGGGGTTTTGTATTGTACACGTGCGTGCCTCATTCTTGGACAAGATCAATTGTGAGGACCCTAGCATGCATGCATCGCGTGTGCTTATTCTGATTTAGGGAATAATTCTAAGAATTGGGTTGCTGCAATCAAACTAGATAGGATGGGTCCGTCCTCATCGTCCTAGTTAAGATTTTTCAACCACGCACCTCACCGTGCGTGCATATAGCCCATATACATTATTTAGGCCAGAAAGCGACTCATCCTAGGCAGGATGCACCATACCGCTTCGTTGTATATCTTTTAGCTTCAAGACAGGTTGGATTTCCACACTAGTACTTGTCTCATACTTTTCAAACAGCTCAGAAAGGTGCACATATATACATGAACCTTTGCATGCAAGAATTGGGTAGTAAGGTCAAGGTAGTGTTGGAGATCGAATTCCGATTCAGATATTACAATGAACGAAGCTTCCGAAGTCTAAAACCTTCCAAAGCAAGTCCAATCGGTGAATAATCAACATACACCATGCATATGATAGCATATATAATGCGTTCTGCCTAAGTGGCAAGCTTGTGAGGCATAGGTACTTATGTTGTGTTGCCCATATATAGGCACTTCTGATTTGCGTGACCTTCTTCGAGGTTAGTCTTGGAGGTGTGCACACTGCACAGGAATGGATATCGAACCTGATGGTGCCAAGACACTAGCCAGCGCTTTCGTTGAGAATGAGCACGGCATATTCAACGGGTCATTGAAGAATCTCAACTTGGGAGGTGAGTGATGAGTTTAGGATTTTAGTCATATATATCTTTAAATCATGATGATGTTTTAGTGTATTTTTTGCGACGATTAAACGTGTTCTTATTATTGTGCAGATAATCGGATTGGACCTGAAGGAACTGTTGAGTTGATGGTTGCTTTGACTTCAAACACTTCGTTGAACACTCTCAACCTCTATTGTAAGAATCTACGCACCTTCGTTCGTTCGGCCTCTGTGCTTCATAAGTTTGATATCCAGGCATCGCGGCAGTTCTGTGATGCCCATGCATTGTATGTTGTCTTTGTGACAAGAATTTGAACATGCAATACGGGAACGAAGGGTAATTTCTCATTTGTTTGAATAATGAGGGGGCTAGCTACTATGGTGTGCAACGGGAATCATGTGGTGTTTAACGATCCTCATTTGGTCAGATGTTGATGAGCACCAGAGGGTTCAGAGTCGTTGATAGCTTTCAGTGAAAGTAATATAGTGCCCGCCCACTCAATTTTAAGCAACAACTGTTTTAGCGGCTGACAATAAGCAATTTATTTATGTACTGTATGCATTCATGTTAAATATAGGAAGTACTAGAGTGCAGAACTGAGTACTTATTTTAGAATCGCTTAAAATCGAGCGGTCACTGTATTTTGGTGTGATTTTTGTGAGCGGAGTCATGGAAAAGCGTATGTATGTACATTTCTTGGGACGGGTTGTTGAACACCTTCAATGTTTTCGGCAATCGAGCCAATTTTTGCATTTACCATCTTTTCCTAAAGTATATTTTGATTTCTATCTGTGAGAAGATCAACCAAAATAAAGCTATGGTTTCTTATGCAGACAACAACATTGGACCTGTGGGAGCCAACGCAGTGGCCGCAGCAATCGGATCCAATAACTCGTTGCGCATCCTCAACCTGCTCCGCAACCACCTTGGAGATGATAGCCGCACAGCTATCCTTGCGGCCCTCGAGGGAAGTGATACGCTTACATCAGTGTGTGGAATTCTTCCAAATACGTTCAGCCACAGCTTAAATAATCAACGCCTGGAGAAGGAGGATGCAATGCTTTTGGCTGGGGAGTTGGTGCACAACAGGTCGCTAAACAAATTGGATCTGACGAGTAAGTCCCTTTAGCCAAGGCCCTTGCTTATGTTTAGCAGATCCTTGAACAATCTGAACTTAAACGACAAGTCCCTATATATGCTCTCATCATGTGAGGCATGCATGTGAGGAGATTAAGCCTCCTCTATTTCATGTTCGATTGATTTTCCTTTCTTTCTCTCTAGATACATACATATATATATATTGTTGATTTACCCCCCTAGGCGCTGAAGCGTGTTGCTAGGCGTGGTGTAGTCCCCCTAGGGTTTTAAAACACACATACTTTGAGGTAATAACTCTATTCTTAGTGGGGGTAAACTGCTAGGGGTGGGACCCCTCCCTAGACTTTAATAAGAAGTGCTGCTTGGGGGGGCAAATCCCTTGTCCGGAATTGGGGCCCTCCGTCCCCCCAAAGCAATGTTCGCCCTCCCTAGCAATGATTAATTCAGCCCACTCATAAGCTGAAATTCAGCCCACTCATAACAAGCTGAAATCTATAATGAATTTGTGACTGCCACGTTATGCACGCACGCTATCTAGTCAGCAGGATTATATGACTAGTCATGAGTAATAGCATGTCAAGTCATGACTTATCCATTAATACACACAATTGCCATGGTAGTCATGACATGATTAGTACGCACGGAAGCCCCTCTAATAACCATGACTTGAATAATAGCAAAACAGAAAAAGTTTATTAACGCGACTATTCATGAATACTAGCCATGCATACATATGTATATATGTATATTCATGACAACTCCTGCCTTGTGTTCAACGCATATTTATTGGAACACATTCAAATTTATATGCGGCTATGTTTTTCTTACTGTTTCTTTCACCCATTTTCCTTTTATTAATTTATTGGTTTTATGGCAATACTTTGGAGCATATCCATTGCTGAATATACAAATCACTGCGGGGAGCATGTGCTTATTATATATTGTGCAGGAAATCGGATTGGGCCTGAAGGAGCGAAGGCGCTGGCTGCTGCACTAAAACCAAACGAGCAGCGTGCATTCAATGAGTCACTGCACACTCTCAACCTTGCCAGTAAGACTCGCTCTATACACTTGCGGCCTCCCTATTCCACAATTTGGATCTCTGGCGGGTATATATAAATGCAATTCCGCAGTGCCCATGCATAATTGTTGTCTTGGTGATAAATGTCCCCCATGGGGGAGCTTGTCGAGTCCCCCGCGCTGCCTGCCATGGCAATCATCTAGGAACAAACGAAGTGCACACACTTGGCACATACAGTGCGTGCCGAGCCCAGCACCCGCCGTAATGGCACCTGTCCCTGCATTATTGGATGGTAGCGCACTCAAATCCACACCGTCTCCCCGTACATCCTCCATGAAAATCATGTCGTCCCGTACCAGCGACGCCCGTAAGTTCCATGCACGTTCCCGCCGTTTCCCTCCGTAAGATTGTCTTTTCTATTAAGAGCTCCGATCCCAGAGGGATAGCTCCGAGAGGCGCCTGCCTCATGTCAATGTGCTCTGCCATCTTGGACAATCAAGATCTGCAATGTGATGAGTGGCATGACCGGCGTGGACAACTTTCCCCACCCAAAGCTGCCCATGCTTTATTTTCTCCTAGGGGAGAGGGGACACGGCATTTTAGAGCCCAGGGGGGGTTAATCCTCCCATGAGCTGAGCCCAGACGCTGGCTATCTGCACTCTCATTTCAGCACCTTGACACTCTGTCAGCACACGGTTTCACATTTGAATTTACAGATATAGTGTCCGTAGCACTTTGTGATTGACTCAACAGGACAGTGACTGATTCAACAGAACACTGCACACGATGTCCTTGATTCACACTCAATACTGGCTACATGATTTGCCTATAGGATACGGTGGTAATAAGTAAGGAATTTGGCGTCGCCGTAAAACATTGTAGCAAAGCTTCATACGGCGTTACAACTTCTTTGTCGGAAGCCACGTGGGCACCTGAAGTTGGATGTGGAATCATCACTGTTGCTGCTTATCAGTTGAACTTTGGAGATCATTATCAGCCGATCTGACGTATACGTACTAGCCCAGCAAGCAGCTCCTGCTCGCTGCTGGTCGAATCACTGTTGCTGCTGCTGCTGTCGTGCCAGAGTTGTCAGCAGCTTCCTCTTCTCAATCATTTTTTCCCCATCAGTTTCTTCCCCTTGGAATCAATCATCTGCTGTAGCGTAGTTGCCTAAAATAATACACGTTTGGATTTCGTGGATTGTTGAAAGAGCTTGCAGTGTGCAATCACGAAATTATGCCATGCAAACTGCATTTCAGAAATTCAAAAGAACACAGCTGTTCGGAGTCCTAGCTATACAGTACTGGATGTCGGCTTCTCTTGGCTGGACCGAATGTGATTATTGTCTACTGATAGATGTCTCAGGGCTCAGCTCGATTGGCGGCAAATCAGATAAGTAGTGCTGGGAGCTTGTTGTGCAGTCAATCTAATTGGACCTCAAGGAACCAAAGAGCTGGCAGCTGCACTCAATGGCTCGTTGACAACACTGGATCTCAGTGGTAAGTCGTTTCCTATCTACCAGCCACATCATTTTTAGAGTGTGTTGCATGCCTGAGGGGAAATTGCATTGCAAAGTTATTTAATTGATAAAGGGTCCACTCTCCTCTGCAATAATAGGGGCTTCACAGGCCTCTGGCAAGGGTCCAGCCTCCTCCACAGGCAGCTGAAGTCTCCATCCCCCATGTCCACCCCCGTCTCGGTGTTCCCATCCACAATATATATATATATATGTGTGTGTGTGTGTGTGTGTGTGTGTGTGTGTGTT
>LGRX02017624.1:0-19862 GCA_001247695.2 Cymbomonas tetramitiformis
ATCCTCCACATGATCCGCCCCCCGAGCAGGCGCATGAGTGTGCTTCTGCACTACCACCAACTTCCTCAGACTCAAACTCAAAATAACAATTCACAAAGCTAAACGGGTGCCCCCCTCCTTATCATATACCGACAACGCCCGCGCCCGCGCCCCCCCAACCCCCCCATATCATATACAGACAACGCACGCGCCCGTGCCATCGACTATAAACAACACACGACCCCTTCGATTGGATACAAAGGAGAACTCCCGCGACCACATTCCTGTCTTGCCCATTGGTCCACACTAGAAGCATAAGTAAATGTCGCAAGACGGCGCCTGCGGGACTGCCTGTCCGCGGAGTGTGCCGTGAGGGAGGCGGTGCAGGGGGGTTGCTGACAGTGGCGCATGGGGGGGCGCGGAGGGACCAGCACAGGGGGAAGGGGAAGGGAAGACGCACGCGAACACTGGGATGATGCCCTTCTTCGGCGGAGGGTCTGCCTCGTGCGTGAATCGTGAAGCTGCTGTCACTGCCGCCGTCGCCACTGCTCCTGGCTGCCGCACCGGGCGCGAGGACCCAATTTGACGCAGTTTATCACGCATCTCCATCGAGCGCTGCACAACATCGAACTTCCCGGGAGTACCATGCACACCTGCCTGCAAGATCCGGGATGCCACCCACCCGTAACCCCGCCCCGCCTCTCTCCCCGCTTAGCTCTAAGTTTAGACCCAAGCAGCAGTGTAGGGCGGACAGGGTTTTGCGCATGCGTCCTCCACGCAAGCACTACGCAAGGAACCAGCAGAACCACTCAAAACCCTAACTTGACTGTTCTTACTTGCTCAACGGAAGATTGTCCGACCTCCCATGGACAAAATAGATTCAAGTTCGATGATATTGAGTAACAAGTCACTCGTCATATACTAGGCTAGTGGATCTCAAGAGTTCCACTAGGCCGACATGAAATACGGAAGGAAATGAACAGTTAATCTGTTGAATGGTGTATTGTGCCACGACTCATCAAGTCAAGTTGACGATGATGATACGTTTACGATGAAGCACTCGCCTTGGCATGGTGCGAGGCCTTCAAGGGGGAGTCGGTGCCATCCAATGCCGACGGCTGGGAAGATGCTGTCCGGAAAGGGTCACCACAAACAACCCCTCTCAGCATATCCGTAGCTAAGTCAGCATATCCGTAGCTCAGGCGGAAATGGGGATTTCCTTCTGCGTGTTCCAATCTTGCAATCACAGGAAGCAAGCCACTGCATCATGTATTAGCTTTCCTGGGTATAGCTTGCAGCATGGTCATACCAGTCATCGCAATAGGGCAATGCGAGGGATTGGAATTCAAGTAGCTTGCATTAGTGTCCGAGGGCCGAACCCTGCCTGTGACTCCGCAGCGCACAGTGATGCACACCTGCTGCAGGAGGCTCCGGCACAGCAGCGGCTGGCGTTGAGGTTTCCGCAGCGCTGGAAGATGAGGCCGAGGAGGCGACCGAGGAAAAACCGTACGAGCTTGAACTATGGGCGTGAGCAGGGGCGAGCCTGCAAGGCGGCACAGTAAGCAGCCCGGCTTCAGGGCCATCGGCCACACGGGCAGCGCCGCATAGCACAGGTTCCCCGGATTCCGCAAACGAGATTTTACCACCAGAACAGAACCACAAGGTAATCATGGAAGCTCCCCCAACAAACCTCCCGCCTGCCATGCGTGTTCCACGGTGTGTCACCAATACAACTACGGCACGTTCTTGCCACAGAGCTGTGCCAGTAAGGAGGCATGCTCCTACGCTTTCCCCACACCGTTACAACTACGGCACGTTCTTGCCACAGAGCTGTGCCAGTAAGGAGGCATGCTCCTACGCTTTCCCCACACCGTTACAACTACGGCACGTTCTTGCCACAGGGCTGTGCCAGTAAGGAGGCATGCTCCTACGCTTTCCCCACACCGTTACAACTACGGCACGTTCTTGCCACAGAGCGGTGCCAGTAAGGAGGCATGCTCCTACGCTTTCCCCACACCGTTACAACTACGGCAGCCGTGACTTGTGTCACAGAGTGTAACCACTACAGCCGCCACCTGTGGGGCTCCGACGGTGTCACCAGAACGTAAGTGTGCCGCAAATTTCCAAGACAAGCCACCAATACTGTGGCACGACGTGTGTGCTGCTATACAGTCAGCAATACGGCCGCATGCGCCGCATGCCCCGCATGCCGCAGAGCGTCGGCGGGCGAATAGGGCGCTTCGTAGCCTCACCCGTGCTCCGGTGGCACCCGGTCTTCGGCGTCCGGTTCCAGCGCGCTCCGGATGGTTTTCTTAGTGAGGACCCGAGGCCTTCTCTTGTGTAAGCCTGCTTCCACCATCAAGATAGCCGCGCACATCACTCGGCCGCTTGCTGCTTGTGATGGCTCTTTCGTGACTTGCAGGCGCACCACACCCGCGGTCACTTACCCGCCTTGAGTAGTTCCGATGCTTTGCTGTCTCAGATTCGATGGCAGCCTAACTTCTTAGACGCTACGGCACTCCCTTCGACGCATAATGACCTCCCTTGGTATATCTCGCGTAAACCGGAAGCGTTCAGACAGGCATGACCCGAGAGATACCCAAAACGTTATCTAAGTATCGAATAGCCTAGTAATAGCCTGGGAGAGGATCAAAGCCGCCTCGAACGAGGAAACTCCGTTTCCGGCCGTGGCAGAATACAGGCATTGTGCTTGAGCACAGGTCTCCACGAACGCGATGACGTCTTGCGTCCTTCTAATCTTTGACTGACGGCTTCCTCGATGTTCACTCAGTGCACCAAGATTTCTTGGAAGGAGGTTCGCAACACCCAGGACCTCTACACTCATGCCACGCTGCAGCCTCCGGTAAGAGGCGTGAAGGAGGACCCAAAAATGTCAACCGTGCAAGGGAGAACGCTTGGCGATCGCAGCGTGCGCGCACCTTCAGAGGCTCTCCCGCTTCTGGCACCCTGAGCCATAAGCCGCCCACAGCCATGCACCAGTTAGCCGTAGCCACCAGCGGACGTGCGAATAGTGAAACGGACGGGGCGCCAGAGGATCGGGAGGAAGTTGAAGGCGGAGAAGCATTCTGCTGGCGCAGCTGTCAAAGGAATAAGGACATCGCGGAGGGGATCGATAGGGTTCTGATGGTACTTTCCTCAGGGGGCATCCCATACAAACAAGGAGGATCGGCGCACTCGGCTAAAGGGGAACGATCTGAGTTGGTGACATTCTGATGTGGATATGGAGGCAGCGCACTCATTGATGACAAATAAGCGAAGAACATGTTGATTTAGGAGAATTCGAGGTCGCAGGCGTTTGAGGGTGATCCTTGACAAAAATGCTGAAGACAACCAGAACGCCCATACGCGACTTGAAATTACATGAGAGGAAGAGGGCGACACCTCAGTAAGTTCTCCGGAAGTTGAAGAGATGTCGTGAATGAAGGTGAGAGCCACCTTCGCGCGTAGCTCATCACGTAGATTATGCTGGTCGAGCTGGGTGGTGCTCGTGAAGATGTGCGAGAGCGAAAATATCCCAACGAGAACGATGAAGACAATTGAGACGGAAGACTTCTTCATGCCGTGAAAGTAGTGATGTGCAAACAGATAGGACTATTTCTACCGCCGTGTGAAGAACGGAATACGAGCTTCCCTCCACATGCCTCCAACGGAAGATACCATCGGAGATGCGCGAATTCGGAGTTTTGAACGAGCCTTTGGATATGGAGATATTCGATACTGTCCTTAAGCTAATATAACAAGCACGCAACGATTAGAAACGATCTTGAACATACGCTTATTGTCGGAGGCCGTGCACAACAGGTTTGCTGCACGTCACCTGCTCATGCACGCTTGGAGGGAAAATGCTGTGAGGTCGGCAAGTGCCCGGTGAATCAGTTTTCGTCCTAAGCGTTCACAGCATCCCTGCGTCATCGAATATTGCCTCTGCGATCAGCTGCAACCGTACAAGAACGCGAGGAAGGCGACAACGAAGAGAAGAACGGCTCACCCCGTACTCTGTTGAGTGAGCTCTGCACAGTGAAGTAGGTTACAAGTTAGCCAACTAGCTTCTAGGGTGATTTAAAGCCGGGGTAGAAGCCTGGTGTCACTATACGGGAATACATTAAGTGGTTATAATCAGAAGGAGTGTAGATATGTTGTTTGCTGTTCACTATTCGGGAAAGCGCTGTGAACAGCTGGAGCCTCTCCCCTCCTCAATATTGAATATAGGAGCTAATATTGGGGAAAATCTTATTTTCCCCATCATTCCCCATCGCATGACTTAAATTAATTTACCCCGGGGAGCCAAATCGCCCCCGGCTACCATACAGGGTCAAGGGCAGTCCCTATCTCTATGACGGTCCGGTTTTTTTTCAGCCTTGCGACCCACGTACGCGTAAGACCCGAACCCTGAGAGCCGGCCTGCATTTCGAACCTCCCCACCCTGCCCCCCCGCCAACCACCCCAAAAGTATTATTTCGCCACTCTTCTAGTGTGTTGGGACACCTCGCGCGCCGCACGAATCGAAGCGGTTCGCTCGCTACGCCCTGCTCCGTCAGCGCAACCATGCTCGGGCCACACCCCCTCCAATGCCCCCACCTACCACAGTCTACATCAACAACCTTTTGCACTAGAATTAGGGGTGTGCCGAGCCTTCATGTGGCAAGGCGCGGTAGTCCCACATCCCACCTGATGTCCTTCGTTGTTAGGGCTAGATAAGCGAGCCCTCAATATATCATATAAAATACAAGTATACGCTGCGTTGTAGAACGGCAACACAAGCGTAAGATAATAGCGGGATGAGTGCAGTGACTTCTGTGAGAAGATAATGCTGAAGCACAACGCTTCCTCATCTATACCATACGTCTCCCATCGCATAGATGGTACCGCCATTGGATTGTGAACCCGAGACGTTGGTTGAACGACCAGTATCGTCAGAACGAATAATTCGTTCGCTCCATAATACTGCGCATGCGTGTTCCGCACATGCTTAAAGCAAAGATGGTTCTTGTTTGTTACTTCAAGATGTATCTTGCTTTGCCATCTTCGAGTTCGACGTACGAACTCTCGATGACAGGTGTCATTCAAGTCTTTCCTTGAATAATGACAGATGACGTGACTTATCATCTGATGACATGTACAGTCATAGTCGACCGTACTGACGACTGTCATTATAATATATGACATGACTCGACATGACATGACATGGTATGACATGTCTGACAGGTATGACACGTATGACATGTATGACACATATGTCATCGGTCATGATCCTGTATGGTATGACATGTCTGACAGGTATGACACGTATGACATGTATGACACATATGTCATCGGTCATGACCCTGACAGATCTCCCCTCTTAAAAGAGTTGTGACCTCACAACGGGCATACCTGTGTATATGTCTATGATGTCTTTGTTGTTGTTGCTTCTTGCTGGTACCAGTCTTCTTACACCGATTTGAGGCGTCCCTCATGGTGTTTTTAGGTTATTGGGGGGAACTGAGTCCACTTTAGTCCCTCACCTTACAGTTCTTAGGATGTAGCCCCCTTTGAAGTTCGTATCGTATTTCAGAGTGACGTTTCAAGGTTCAATGAATTGCGTTTCGTGATACAGATTGACGCTAGGAGGTTAGACGTCTGGCGCACGAGGTGACTTGGGAGAAGATCACACAGGTCTGGGATCCCTGGGCTGGCACAGGTGTCATTGGCAAGGTTATGTCACTGGAATGGCCTCACCTGAAGTTTATGAATAATGATTGGAACCCGCAGCTGAAATGGCACGAAGCCCTTAACGCCTTGCAACCGGGCAATTATCGCGCCTGGAAGGAAAAGTATGGGGTGTGTGACGCGGTGGTGACCTCACCCTGGTTCGCAGTGTTGGATATTGCGTTGCCATTGGCAGTGCTGGCCAGCCGAGTGGTGGCTTGTATTCATGTGCCATCGCACTACATGACCGATATGACAGAGAGCAGGGCACAATACTTTCGTAAGTTGTGTCACGCTGGACGCTTACATGTGATTGGGCACTTAGAACATGGGCCTATTGGCAGAAGATGCATGTGGGTCATGGTGTTTCGGAATCCTCTGACACGGGCCAGGATGCTACGAGGAGGAGAAGCTTCTGGAGTGGGTATGTTTACCTTCGGCATGGGCAAGTTCGCGATGGACGGTGTCACAACAGAAGATGCTGAGCAAGCTCTTGTTTAATGTCTGTGCTACCAGTGGCAGCTACAGATGGGGGATGTTGAGAAAAAGAGCTTGCATAAGTTGTGAAAAGAGGAAGAAGATATCAAAAATTTTGAGATTTTGTGTAGTCACAGTAGTAAGTCAACTGTGCGGTCATATAAGGCAACATATGCAGAGCTGAGCTAGTATTATAGAAGCGCTGACAATAAGTAAGACTGTTTAGTAGTAGGGCTAGAGAGTTATGCTTTGTGTGGACGCTTCGTGCATAAGTTCGCGACAGCTGTCACAAACCACGGCTTATCGTGTACCTCAGCCGGGTTGTGACACTTGCTGTAGCAGTCTCTGTGACGAACATATGACACGCGCTGTACGGTACGCGTGAGGAGTTATGACAGTGAAGAGATACGGAAAGATAAGCGGGTGTTACACTTGTTCAGAGATAGTGAGAATAAGTAGGGCGGCGTGGAAGGGTGAGGCAGACGCTCATTTTTGTTTTGCCTTCGTAACAGTGATTCCGAAAATAGCCAGGACTCGCTTAGACCGCGAAAACAGCAGTGATGTGATATAATTTATGAGATACAGCATTCTTCTGCTTGTAAAGATATACATTTGTGGAACTTGCTCTTGTGCGATAGTGTCAGAACTGTGATTACCAGTCTTTTACATGTTGAGAAAAAGAGCTTGCATAAGTTGTGAAAGGAAAGAAGATATCATAAATTTTTAGATTTTGTGTAGTCACGGTAGTAAGTCAACTGTGCAGTCATATAAGGCAACATATGCAGAGCCGAGCTAGTATTATAGAAGCGCTACCAATAAGTAAGACTGTTTAGTAGTAGGGCTAGAGAGTTATGCTTTGTGTGGACGCTTCGTGCATAAGTTCGCGACATACCACAGTCTACATCAACAACCTTTTGCACTAGAATTAGGGGTGTGCCGAGCCTTCATGTGGCAAGGCGCGGTAGTCCCACATCCCACCTGATGTCCTTCGTCATCCCCACCATGCATCTTGCCTTGGCCATCGAGCTACACGCCGCTACAGCACGCCAACTGCACCCTCTTTCGCCACTCTTCTAGTGTGTTGGGACACCTCGCGCGCCGCACGAATCGAAGCGGTTCGCTCGCTACGCCCTGCTCCGTCAGCGCAACCATGCTCGGGCCACACCCCCTCCAATGCCCCCACCTACCACAGTCTACATCAACAACCTTTTGCACTAGAATTAGGGGTGTGCCGAGCCTTCATGTGGCAAGGCGCGGTAGTCCCACATCCCACCTGATGTCCTTCGTCATCCCCACCATGCATCTTGCCTTGGCCATCGAGCTACACGCCGCTACAGCACGCCAACTGCACCCTACCTGTCGTCCCACCAATTCTGGGGGGTGGACCGTCATAGAGATATCCTGCCCTAGCCCCCCTTCGAAATCGGCGGATCCATGGGGCTCCAAGCCACCCCAGCGGTCGAGTGACCCTTCAGGGCATGTGTTACATTGTTTTCGATGCACATGGCACCACGAGACCGAGTTTGGATTCATTGGCCATATCTCTATGACGGTCCGGTTTTTTTCAGCCTTGCGACCCACGTACGCGTAAGACCCGAACCCTGAGAGCCGGCCTGCATTTCGAACCTCCCCACCCTGCCCCCCCGCCAACCACCCCAAAAGCATTCTTTCGCCATTCTTCTAGTGTGTTGGGACACCTCGCGCGCTGCACGAATCGAAGCGGTTCGCTCGCTACGCCCTGCTCCGTCAGCGCAACCACGCTCGGGCCACACCCCCTCCAATGCCCCCACCTACCACAGTCTACATCAACAACCTTTTGCACTAGAATTAGGGGTGTGCCGAGCCTTCATGTGGCAAGGCGCGGTAGTCCCACATCCCACCTGATGTCCTTCGTCATCCCCACCATGCATCTTGCCTTGGCCATCGAGCTACACGCCGCTACAGCACGCCAACTGCACCCTACCTGTCGTCCCACCAATTCTGGGGGGTGGACCGTCATAGAGATATCCTGCCCTAGCCCCCCTTCGAAGTCGGCGGATCCATGGGGCTTCAGCGCAACCATGCTCGGGCCACACCCCCTCCAATGCCCCCACCTACCACAGTCTACATCAACAACCTTTTGCACTAGAATTAGGGGTGTGCCGAGCCTTCATGTGGCAAGGCGCGGTAGTCCCACATCCCACCTGATGTCCTTCGTCATCCCCACCATGCATCTTGCCTTGGCCATCGAGCTACACGCCGCTACAGCACGCCAACTGCACCCTCTTTCGCCACTCTTCTAGTGTGTTGGGACACCTCGCGCGCCGCACGAATCGAAGCGGTTCGCTTGCTACGCCCTGCTCCGTCAGCGCAACCATGCTCGGGCCACACCCCCTCCAATGCCCCCACCTACCACAGTCTACATCAACAACCTTTTGCACTAGAATTAGGGGTGTGATGCCGAGCCTTCATGTGGCAAGGCGCGGTAGTTGTACCGGGAGGTACGAGCAGCGGGGTTGCATGCTACAGAGATCTGGTTGCATGCTGCCGACGAGTGGTTGCATGATACAGATGCCTGGTTGCATGCTGCGTATGCCTGGTTGCATGCCACAGATGCCTGGTTGCATGCTACAGATGCCCGGTTGCATGCCACGGAGGCCAGGTTGCATGCTGCAGATGTCAGGCTGCATGCTACAGAGGCCCGGTTGCATGTCACGGAGGCCAGGTTGCATGCTACAGATGTCAGGTTGCATGCTACAGAGGCCAGGTTGCATGCCACGGAGGCCAGGTTGCATGCGACAGATGTCGGGTTGCATGCTACAGGGGCCCGGTTGCATGTCACGGAGGCCAGGTTGCATGCTACAGATGTCAGGTTGCATGCTACAGAGGCCAGGTTGCATGCCACGGAGGCCAGGTTGCATGCTACATATGCCGGGTTGTATGCCACAGAGGCCAGGTTGCATGCCACAGAGGCCAGGTTGCATGCGACAGATGTCGGGTTGCATGCCACAGAGGCCAGGTTGCATGCGACAGAGGCCAGGTTGCATGCTACAAAGGCCAGGTTGCATGCTACAGATGTCTGGTTGCATGCGACAGAGGCCAGGTTGCATGCGACAGAGGCCAGGTTGCATGCGACAGATGTCGGGTTGCATGCCACAGGGGCCAGGTTGCATGCGACAGAGGCCAGGTTGCATGCTACAAAGGTCAGGTTGCATGCTACAGATGTCTGGTTGCATGCCACAGAGGCCAGGTTGCATGCAACAGAGACCAGGTTGCATGCTACATATGCCAGGTTGCATGCTGGTGACGGGTGGTTGCATGCTGCAAGGGCCTTGTTGCATGCCGGTCACAGCTGTATGAAGAAATAATTGATGGCAAGGCAGATTTCAGGAGAAGATCTGCAATGACAATAATTATATTGAGGATCTGGTGGATTCCAGAAAGATCTGCAATGGCAATATCGTGATCTGCATGATGATTGGTGGAGGAGTACCAGAATCAGGCATATATGTGCACATGATTGGTCGATGGCAGATGTCAATACAGGAATCCTGCTAGTGATTGTTAGAGAGCAACATGTTGAAAGGGAAGCTTGGAAAAGTGGACCTCAGTTAGTGTTGATCAAGAGAATGAATTAAGGACAAGTTGTACATGTTAGTGTTAGGCTGCAAGCCAAGACTGATATAAGGATATAGATGTTATAGGTTTGAGACCATACATTATATCGAAAAGTGATAGTATTGCTAGGCTGAATAGCCAGTATATGTCATGAAATAAAACAGTAGAATATAAGGCTAGAAGCCTATGTGATACACCAAAAACAGCATAAAAGATAAAAAGAAAAGAAAGAAGAAAAAAGAAAAGAAAGGAAAAATAAAGAAATAAAGATGTATAAGTTATCAGGAATGTGTGCCTGGTACAAATTGGTTCTCAGATGATGGGAACGTTCTATGGACCTGTGGGATCTGCGTTTTGCAAGATGTTGGGGATGGCGGCTTTTGTGTTTGCGTTTTGAGCGGCTTCAGCTTACGTTTGACGGCTCAAAATACGCGCGGTGCTTGCGTTATAAACACGAAAAATTTTCGCTATGGGACCTTCTTTGTTAAAGATTTGGTTAAGGATCTTCTGTGCAGACTTGAGATGCGACTGCAAGATGACTTGGGCGACTTTTCGTTTTTGAGTTTTGAGCTGTCTCTGCTTACGTTCGACGGCTCAAATTGCGCGCGTTACGTGCACTAAAAACACGGAAAAGTTTCGCTACGGGATCTTCTTTGTGTGGGATTTGGTTGGGATCTGCGTTGGATTGCTTTTTCTTGAGACTCTGGGCGAGATTTGTGACTTGATCTTAAGAATGTTCGCAGCTGGTCCACTCCGACGGCTGTAAAGCTGGCAGGATATGCGCGTAGACGTCTTTAGTGGACCCGCGTTTTCGCTTTTGGCTGGATGTGGATGTGATGATGCGGATGCTCAGATTACTGATCTTGGATGCCGGCAGAGGCTTAAGTATGGGGGGGGAAAGTGAGCTCCTCTCAGCAACATAACTAAGCAAAGCCGCCGGAGGCTATTGTCAAAAAGTACAAATAAAAAGTATCTTTTTAGTTTGTTAACAATCTGAGCAAGTTTGGGGCCAGATCTTGTATCCTCACCAGCTGCTAAAAATAGCCTATCAGCCTTAAGTATGGTGGAAGTACCTCCCAACTTCTAGGGAAGTTCCTTATACCTTCTGGCCAGTTCTCTACAGTTTTTGGCAGTATTTGGGCTCCACTGGACTGGTATTTCTGGAATTAAATTCTGGAAACGCCATACGACCATATTTGACGCTGTCATAGTTGTCATATTGTCATAACTGTCATACGGTTGACCGACAGTTGACTTTTGATGCTTTCGTCTGGACCTTCGCCCCCTTCCACAACCGCCATGGACCCTTCCACCACCGTCTTCCCTCTGACCCCCTTAGATCCCTCTCCACCAACCGCTTCCACCGCACCGGGACCTTCGGGCCCTTCCACCACCACCTTCCCCTTGACCCCCTCCGACCCCTCTCCACCGATCGCTTCCATCGCAAGGGTCAGTACTGGGCAGGCTGTCGACGTTTATCAACCTGTTCCGGACGTGCCCTTCGGCGTGCCCTTCAGCGCGCCCGTCAGCATGCAACCGCATGCAACCAGCATGCAACCGCATGCAACCGGCATGCAACCGCATGCAACCGGCATGCAACCCAGCATGTTTCAGGGCCAGTTCTTGCACGGCCCATCCCCAGCCCCTCCTTTTGTGTTTCAACAACAAGAGGGTGGTTGGGGCAGCGTGCAGCAGCATGCAACATGGCAGGCTGAGCATGCAACCCGCCAGCCCCAGCATGCAACCTGGCAGGCCGAGCATGCAACCCGCCAGCCACCAGGCCTCTGGCCCTACGGCATGCCACACCACCATGCCCCAGGCGTATTGACACACGCCCCGTACACTCCCGCGCCGATGTCGACCACGTACGGGGACCCGTGGACGTTACCCGCCTATTTTCCACCGCCTCCACCTCCAACATATGGAGTTGACCCTGCGTCAGAGGCACGTGCTAGAGAATGGTGGGCAGCACGAGAGCGCATGGCGGCTGCAGAGCGGGCGGTGGCGACTGATATGAGAGTGGTCCCCCAACGATTGTATCCGACACCGCTGATGGAACCGACTCCCCACACCGATACTTCTCCTGACGAGGGTGTGGTAAACCACCAGCCGCATCATCGTCGTCGTGCTTCGGGTCCGGAGACCCTTGGGAGAACCTTGCCCATACACACGGAGCCCCAAGACGTGGTGACCGAGGACCTCTCCCAAGCTCACGCGTCTCAACCTGGGAGCACGACATCCGGCTCCGGCTATGAGTCTGCGGCGGGCACTCAGCATAGCCGCAGACGACGAGAACGGCGTCTCAAGTTGGAGAAGCATCGGAGGAAGGAGATGACGGACCAGGAGGTGTTGCAGCGGGTGGTGCGCGCTGAGACGGCTCGGTTCCTTGCGGAATCCGAGGCGGGAAGCTTGCGCGATCGGATGGCTCAGCTGGAGGCTGCTACAGCGGAGGCGAGGTGGCCGAGGAACGGCGTCTGGCAAGAAGACGCCGGGCAAGCTTGGACACCCCTGTGGTGTGCGGGGCTGGTGGGGGCCAGCCGCAGCATGCAGCGGGAGCGGCGGAGCATGCAACCAGCTTGGCAGAGCATGCAACACAGCATGCAACACGGCCGGCTGAGCATGCAACACGCCCGGCTTCGCATGCAACCAGCTCAACTTCGCATGCAACACAGCATGCAACCCGCCCGGCTGAGCATGCAACACGCCTCGCCCAACATGCAACTCGACCGGCTGAGCATGCAACGGGTCTGTCTCCGCATGCAACACGCCTAGCTCCGCATGCAACCAGTGGGTTCCAGCATGCAACCGGCGCCTCCCAGCATGCAACCAGCGGGGGACAGCTTGCCTTGGGCTGGAAGGATGGGAAGTCGCACGCCGCTGATGAAGAATCACAGAGCCGGAGTAGCGACTATAAGGACACGGAGGACGACCCTGGTGACGACCCTGGAGATGACCCTGATGGTGACCCGACTGGGGGGGCGGGACCGTCGACGTCAACTACACGACTGTTAGTGGTCACTCCCCAAGGGGATTCCTTGTGGGTGCCCCCGGGTGAATTGGTCACTACAGCGACGTTACCCGAGATCACCTCCTCGCGCCATGGTCTGTCGGCAGCCTTGAAGGTCTGTGACAATCTTGGGCTGAGTCCTACTCGATACATTCTGAGCGGGGCCGGCGGTACCTCTTTCCCCGAGATACGTCCGCTGCACACCACCGAGACCTCCACCTACGCCCTCTTGGTGGACCGCTCGGTGGCAGAGGAGTCTATTCGAGGCACGCACGAGGCGTCCCAGAATTCCGTCACAATGGTACCAATGCCCGAGACGACCGGTGGTGGATGCCTTCACGGAGTCGGAGGCGGAGACCTACGAGCTGGATGGGCTACAAGCCTGGGTGGAGGTATGTGCTGCTCCATGGTACCTGGCTGCATCGTTTGGGCCGCCTCCTACGATGCAGCCAGACCCCTCCACCTTCCCAGCTCCTTCACATCGACTCTCAGCCGATGCCGCGACCTTCACCCCGACGGTGGCTCATACGGCAGTGGCGGGACCACCGGCCGGGGTTGCACGAGCTCCGGAAGACCCGACGGCCATGTTCACCCCCGACGACCGCTCTTACCAGACCGCGATCAAGAACGAGAGCTCGCTCTTGAGGGGCATCTACAAGTTGGTGGAGGACCTCCCGGAGTTCCCCGGCGATCACTACACGAAGGGCCGGGCCATGGATGACCTTGAGGAGTTCTCTGTGGCGGTGAATGCGCTTCTGGAGCACATGACGGTGATTGCGGCGCTCACTACTCCCAGCTTTCGGCGTGAGGCGCAAGGACGCAACCAGCTCAGCGTCTCCACCTTGCTATGGATGGTCAAGACCGCCAAGTTGGCCAAGGCTCAGAAGCTGTACGTCGAGGAGATGGCGCCAGGAGGCAGCGAAGGAGAGGCGTGGAAGGTGAGGTACGCAACGGTGCCACGGTTCATGGGCGACCTTGCCTTGTCGGTGGACATCACCACGGACGCCTTGAAGCGGCTGAAGTCGGAGCTACTCTCAACGAGGCAGCGATCGGAGGAGAAGACCGGTGCCTTCTACACCCGCATCACCACCCGAACCGCGACTGTCAACTTTGTGGCGGACGTAGTACGGGGTTGCGGCAAGGTTACCAAGCTGGAACTTCTCGAGCTCTTTTGGGGTGGACTACGTCACAGCGTTCAAGTGGGGTCCAAGCTGGCGGATCTGGGGCTGGACACCAGTCACCCGGAGCAGTGGGAAGATGAACAACGTCGACTCGGACGGTCCGACACCTCCGCCATCTTGAAGGTTCGTTCCGTGGCCACGGAAATCGAGACGGCTAAGGTGATGGAGGACGCGGTTCTCCACGACACCATCGCCCGTAAGGTGGCGTTGGAGATGGGACATCGACAACGGCAAGTTCCACCACGCAGCACCCCGTCTGGTCGGTCTAGGTGGCCCCCGAGGAGGCCTGCGTTGGCGGCACTCACTCACGTGGGAGCCGGGGACTGCCGGGGGCGACTCGGCAACAGCGGCCCCGGTGACCGTAAGCACGGCGGCGGCCCAAGGATCCCGACCGGCACCTGCGGTGAGGGAGCGGCCCTGTTTTGCATGTGGCAGTCTCGAGCACTTGGTGGCCAATTGCACAGACGAAAAGAAGTTGGCCATCTGGAAGGCCAACGCCCCGGCACGGTTGGCGCGAAGGCCAGGGCAAGTGGCGGCTTGCGTGGAGGTCATTGAGGAGAGAGTCGAGGAGGATTCCCTCAACCCCGAAGAGCTTGAAACGATGGAGGAGATCCTCGCTCTGTCGGATGCTGACGTGGACCTCTATGGGGATCTGTGTGCCCTGTGTGACATCACGAGCACCGAGGATCCAGCTTTTCGGAGTGGGGAGCCGACAGGGGCTCCCGGGCAAGAGGAGTAGATCTCCATCGACCCCGTGGACAGAGGCAGCCCTATACCAATGTGGCAGCCCGTCCTTCATGGCCCTCACGGACGTCACGTGACGAGGCCACCGCCTGTACCCCGACAAAGCCCGTCTCACTGCGAGCGCTGCATGCCCCAGTGAGCACAGAGGCTTCATCAGACTCGCCCCATGGTGTGGCCGCACGGCCCCCCTCCACCGTCAGCCCGAGGCCCCGTTCATCACGGATTGCCTTCAGTGGCCGAGAGCGCGCACGGCGCGCAACCATTTTGAGCAGACGACCCCTCTCAGTGGAGGATCCTCCCCCTGCTCGGGGATCATTGACTCCGCCGATAACCCCCCCGACAGCACATCCTTGTTGGGAGACTTACTGTGCCGAACACGGTGTCCCAATTGACCGCGGTAACGTTGATGCACCTCCCCCACGTGTCCGAGATCATCACGCGGCACCAACGGTTCAGCCCAGCGACTACAAGGATCTGCACCTAGCTGCACCGGGGGCCTCCGAGGTGTACCAGAGTTCCCTGGCAGATCAGCGTAGACGGTTGACATCGTGGAGCTGGAGAAGCCCGGCCGGGGCTTCCTCTGAAAGTGTCCTACTACGACAACTACGCATGACCCTCAAGAAGAAGTCCCCGGCGGAGGCACACAAGATGGCTGAGCGCAGTCGTCGCCATGCTACACGACGTCCCGCGACTACACCCTTCAGCCGTCGCCAACGGAAGTACGAGTTGGACAAGCTTATACTTGCCCGCTTGCGTGGTCGCATGGGCGGCACATTGGGCTTGGCCTGGGCAGAGTTGAGTCCACGCGAGCAGCGTCGGGCTGTGGAGCAAGAATACGGGCCGAAGACGAATGTACCTCAAGAAGGCCGACCTTGGGAGACGACTGGGCTCCGTCGCCTTCGACGGCGTCAAGCGTCGGCGGCGATATCAATACAGCAAGCCTATCGCTTGTGGCGACGTCGGCGGGCACAACGAGCGCAGGACACCCCCTTTGACTCACATGCGCTCAAGACGGCCTCCACATGGACCACGGCAGTCCAGCGGGTCAGGCAGTGCGGTAAGGCGATTGTGCATGCTGTGTTCGGACGTGTTCGACGAGCACACCCACCTCCCAATCCTGCTCCTCTCAAACCAGACGAGACAGTTCTTGCGGCAACTCTGGGATCGAGCCCCTCGGACCTAACCCACAGCACGGACGAGTCCGAGATGGAGATTCATTGCAGCCAGTACCGGTTGCAGCAACACCGTGAGCAGTCCTCGGGGGAGGATGCGCCTACCCGTCGTTCAAAGCCTTCGAGGAGTGGGAGGAAGCGTACGACCTTGGACCAGCGGATGAAAGCCTGGAGGAAGAATGAAGCTGCACGTCTTGCGGCTTGGGAGGCTGCGCGTCTTGCTGCTTGGGAGGGTCTGAGCACGACCCAGCAACCGGCGGGCGAACCTGAGCACCTCGAGGAGGAGCTGAGTATGACCCAGCAACTGGCAGGCGGATCGGGCAGCATACCGCCAGCATGCAACCAACGTGCTGCATCCTGTCCTAGTCCGCCCGAGGAGGAGGAGCTGAACATGACCCAACAGCTGGCGGGAGGACCTGACAGCCCACGCCGGCATGCAACTCGACCGGCTGAGCATGCAACGGGCCTGTCCCCGCATGCTACACGCCCCGACCAGCATGCAACACGCCTGGTTCAGCATGCAACCAGTGGATTCCAGCATGCAACCAGCGTCTCACAGCATGCAACCAGTCCGGCTGAGCATGCGACCGGCTCGCCTGAGCATGCAGCATGCCTTGCTGAGCATGCAACCAGCCGGCCTGCGCATGCAACCAGCCGGCCTGCGCATGCAACCGGTGGGTCTCAGCATGCAACCGGCCCAGCTGAGCATGCAACACGCCCAGCTGAGCATGCAACCCGCCTCGCTGAGCATGCTACCAGCTCGCCTGAGCATGCAGCATGCCTTGCTGAGCATGCAACCAGCCGGCCTGCGCATGCAACCAGCCGGCCTGCGCATGCAACCAGCCGGCCTACGCATGCAACCAGTGGGTCTCAGCATGCAACCTGCCCAGCTGAGCATGCAACACGCCCAGCTGAGCATGCAGCATGCCTCGCTGAGCATGCAACCCGCCCGGCTGAGCATGCAACACGCCTCGCCCGGCATGCAACACGCCCGGCTCAGCATGCAACCGGTGGGTCTCAGCATGCAACCTGCCTCGTTGAGCATGCAACCAGCCTGGCTAAGCATGCAACCTGCCCGGCTGAGCATGCGACACGCCCGGCTGAGCATGCGACACGCCCGGCTGAGCATGCAACCAGACAGCCTGGGCATGCAACCGGCTCCGCCAAGCATGCAACATGCCCCGCTGAGCAGGCGACGCGCCTGGCCCAGCATGCAACGCGCTCGGCCCAGCATGCAACCGGTGGGTTCCAGCCGCTGGAAAGCGGATCAGACAGTGACTCTACACATGTCAGCGCTACCGACAGTGGCATTACTCACGTCAGCGCCACCGACAGCGACGCGACGCACATTAGCGCCACCGACAGCGACACAACGCATGTCAGTGCCACCGGCAGCGACACCACTCACGTCAGCGACACCAACAGTGACACCACTCACGTCAGCCCCACTGATAGTAATACCACTCACGTCAGTGTCTCGACCAACGCCACCACGTACGTCAGTGCCACTGAACATGGTAGCGGCGAAGAACACGAGTGCAACGCCTTGGTGGACGAGGCTGCAACCGCTTTGAGCTCTCACCCAATTGAAGATGCTCTTAAATGTAAGCGTGTTCAACTGGATGGGGGGGTGCGCTGGAAAGCACACACTCGAACAGGGACACTCTTGGCACACACACACTGTCAGCGGTGCGGGACGAGGAAGGACCCTTACTCCTGGTGTTCTATGCCTACCTTCGTGGACACCGAGTAAAGGTGCTGGTGGACTCAGGCGCCTCGGACAACTTCATCTCGGCGGATTGTGCCCGTACCTGTGACTTGACAGTGCGCTCAGGGACGCCAATGAAGGTCACACTGGCAGATGGATCTGTAAAGACCGCTGGAGAGGTGGCGTACACCAACTTCACCGCGCACACGGCGGCGGGAGTGAACTACTGCGAGAAGCGAATGGCTCTGCGGGTCTTGCCGCTAGGAATCCAAGTAGACGTGGTGTTGGGGGGTAAGTGGCTTCGCAGTCTTTCCCCGGTCACGTTGGATTATGCCGGTCACGGTTCCGTATCCTTCAACACGCGAGCAAATGGTGGAGGACAGCAACGGGTGACACTCGCGGGCTGTAGTCCGGGGATGGGTCAGGGCAAGGCCCAAGGCGCGGGGCTGATCGATGAGGTATTCTTGACGGCAACGCAGCTGAAGCAGCACCTCGTCCACGCCGAGACCAGGCGCCTGGCCGGGGATGAAGAGTCACAACCTCAGTGGCTCATGATGGCCGCGCGTGGGAACGACCATGAGGCAGCTTTTGCGGCTACCGCTGCTGAAATACCGCCACCTCACACCCCCGTGGAGAAGGAAGGACCCCGTCAAGATACTCGAGATGCACCGGTAAGCAGCACGTGGAAGCAGCGCTTTGACGCCTTCTTTGAGAAGTATCTAGATACCCTGTGTGCAGCTCTACCGGAGGCCTCCAAGTTGCGTCGCACTGAGGAGGACAAGGCCCGCATTGATCGCAAGCCGGACGCGGAGGGTGGACCACCATGTAGGCGTCCATACAAGATGACCGCTGAAGAGCTACGCCAGTTACGTGAACGCATCGAGCAGCTCATGAAGAAGGGTTACATCCGGCCGTCGTCAAGCCCGTACGCAGCCCCATGTCTGGTGGTACCCAAGCCTGGTGACCCGAAGACATTGCGTCTGGTGGTGGATTACCGACAATTGAACCAGCAGACGGTGCGGGACCGGTATCCACTACCGGACACCCAACTGATTTTTGACGAGATGCAAGGGGCAGCGTTCTTCTCCTCCTTTGACGCGGTGGACGGATTCTGGCAAGTGTCAATGGCCGAGGAGGACGTGGAGAAGACCGCGTTCACCACCCAGATGGGGGCCTATGAATGGTTGGTGATGCCCCAGGGCCTGCAGAACTCTCCATCTCAGTATCGGCGGCGAATGCAGCGTGCACTCGGTCATCTCCCCTTTGTACGGATTTTTATCGACGATGTGGTGGTCTTCTCACGCACGGTGGAAGAACGTTACGACCACGTACGTCAGTTCTTGGACACTTGTCTTGTCGAGAAAAAGGGGTATACCTGAAGGCATCCAAGGCGCAGATGCTGAAGGAGTCTCTACGGTTCTTGGGCCACACTCTATCCGCCGAAGGATGCCAACCTCAGCTTGACAAGGTGTCCTCCATCAAGGACTGGCCGAAGCTGGAGACGGCAACTCACGTCAGACAGTTCCTTGGACTAGCGGGGTACTACCGCCGGTTTGTGCACCGGTTCTCGGAGATTGCCCAACCCTTGACCTCGCTCACCAAGACCGACGTACCGTGGCAGTGGGGAGAACTCCAACAATGGGCCTTCGACGAGCTGAAGACCGCTCTCTCCTCGGCCCCAGTATTGGCATTGCCCGACATGAAGGCAGCCGCGGATGGATCAGCGCCGTTTTTGGTACAAACGGACGCAAGCGGAGTTGCTTTGGGAGGCGTACTCATGCAAGATACGGGGGACGGTATGAGGGTGATCGCCTACGATAGTCGGCAGTTTTCTGCAGCTGAGCAGAATTACCACACCGGCGAAAGGGAGCTCTGTGCGTTGCACCATTGCACCACCGTCACCTGGAGGCACTACCTGTTCTCCTCCGACTTCCGGCTACAAGGTGACCATCGCCCCCTGGAATGGCTAATGTCCCCGGGACGAGAGCTTAGCCGACGACAGGCACGGTGGTACATGGACCTGGTGGAAGTCGGTGTTCCACGAATGGAGTACGTCAAGGGAGCCCTCCTTCTGGTCCCTGATGCGCTATCCCGCCGACCTGACTACGTGACCAAGGACCCGCGGGATGGGCTCAAGGAGGCCGGTGTTGTAGACAAGGAGACGGACCTCCCCAAGGACCCGCTCTCCGTGCTGGATGTCGAGGAGATCTTTGAAGACCAACCGCCACCCCCTGTACCAGGATGGGTGGCCACCATGGAGTCATGGATGGATGGCGTGGAGACGCTTC
>LGRX02017625.1:0-16039 GCA_001247695.2 Cymbomonas tetramitiformis
CCTCAAGAGCCACCAACGGGATGTAGCATTTGGCGACAATTCAAATGCAGGAACATACCACTGATTGGAGGAGGCGAAGCATCGCGAACCGAAAGGTCGCCAAATGCCTCAATGCTGCCGTAGGAAATGCTGAAATCTGTATAGGCAGCCCTGACCGGGAGTCCCGGTGCAGGCCCCTATGACAGATTCCTAGGTAGCCAACACTGGACCTGTGACTGATCCGTAAGCCCGTGCTGTGACACACCGAGTGTCACAGGTAGCTAGACTCGAGACCGTTCCGACTCCGTGACCGTTCCGAGTATATCTAGCTTAGGGTTTATTTCTTATACGAGTTTATCTATATTGGTTCACTGACTGTCTGATATCTTGAACCAGGATATTCCAGTAGGTCGTGGACCCATTCCACGCTATATTCCACAGCTAGTTTGGCCATGATTGGCTAAAGCAGCCGCTTGGAGAGGTGGTGCGCGACGGCGCGTTTGGGGACTCACGGGAATTTTGAGATGAGCTGTTTGCGGTGAGCATCTTTGAGCCGCAGCTATGGGGGTTCGACCTGGACCGGGCCTAGTCGACGCAATGTTCATTTACGGTATTACGCTTGCCCTGATCCCGCTTGCTGCCGGTTTTTGGGCTGGTGGCTCGAGCACCTTCGACCTCGACAACGTCTTCCAGTGCCCCTCGCTCGCATGGCTCTACCGCTCCTTCCGTAACTGTGGCGTCGCATCTTCCCCACAACATTACCCGAACGCGCCCCGGCGTACCACCTCCCATCGGGCTTTCAGAGTTATGGGTGTATCCACTAGAGCAAAGCGGTCCCTCACGAGGGACTCCGACATCGACGCCTCGCTGAGGCTCACTGACGCGGTTCGCAACACGCCGACGGCTAGATCACCGGTTGTTACGAACCCCGACCCTACTTCCAACACCGACGCCGACGTTGCGACGAGGAAGTACCTGCAGGAGCAGTCCAAGCTTGTGGACGAGGTCTACAAGGGGCGGCTCCATCGGACATGGGCCAAGGGTATCCGCGAGGATATCCTTGGCGACAAAAAGCATTATTTCAGCGGCACTACTGACGCGGGTCTCCTCTCCGATGTGGTGGTTCAGCTACGTACGGAGTTTGAGTCCGCTGGGCTGGACCTGGTCTCGTTCGACCTTGACGACCCCCAGGCTTTGGTGGTGGGCAAGGTGAACGCCCTGCTGTACGACGTGCTTGGGCTTATCATCGAGAAGCACAGCAACGCCCACGTCTGGCTTACGGGTACGGACGCGTCTGCCGACCGAGATGGACGGCGTGCGCTGGTGGACATCGTGAAGCGCAGCGTACCAGTGGCTTTGCGGGAGTCCTTCCAGCAGGAGCATGCCGCGCTTAGTTATCCCGCAAACGTTGACCCGCAGCCGATTTTGGCTCGGGAACAACGTTTGGTGCGGGATAACAAAGCCGCCGACTGGACCCCGACCGAGGCCACCAGGAAGCTCAGCCTCTACAGCCGGCTTGACCCGGTATTCTACGCCGCGGTCAAGGTGCGTTACCCCATGGTGGCAGATCTCGCGGCGGTTTCACTCGGTGCTCTGCGCTCTCTGGTTGTAGAGATTTATCAGGCATGGGCGCAGACGGACGTGGGGAAGGCCGTTCTGGCCGAGCCCGCAGGTGGTGGCGCGTCGGCTCTGCTCACCAGCGGCGAGCACCAGGTACTTCTGGACAAGATCAAGGAGTTGACCGAGCTGGTACAGCGTCAGTGCGGGGCGGCTCCGCCGGTGGTGCAGCAGCAGCGGGATCCGCCGCAGCGGCAGCACGGGCAGCGCCGGCAGCAGCAGCGCGGACAGTCACCGCGGGGCTTCCGCATGGGGGTCCAATCCCCACCGGCGGTGGGCTACGATCGTGACGAGCAGCGGGCTAAGCCGCTGTGTACCCGCTGCAAGAAGGCTGGTAAGGACCTTTATCATTTCTACCGCGACTGCCCGCTTGGCGGTCGCCAACATTCCCCCACCTCGGCCGCGGCTTTCTGTATCCCCATCGACGACGAGGATGCGGAGGGCGTGCATGCCCTCGCCATGTGTGCTGTCTTTCAGGAGGCGGCGGATGGTGGAGCTGAGGCCTTTGCCCGCGCGGCGACGGTGTACGGTCCGCCGGCGGTGCTGTGCGGGGGCGTTGTGGGAGGCATCGACGTGTCGGCCTACGGCTTCTCCGTTGACACGGTGACACCGGTGGCGGAGACGTCCGGTGACGACATCCTGCAGCGGCTGGACGACCTCGCGGCGGAGGTCAACGCGGCGGTAGAGCCTAAGGTACATTACACTCACGCCTCTTTCCCGCCGCCTGCGGGCATTGCGACGCAGGCTTCGGCTCTGGTGTGTGACGCTGCGAGCGCAGGTATCACACCAGAGGAGCGGGTTCCGGCAGGTGGTGCGGCGGCATCGGCATCCGCCGTGCCGGCCCCTGCTATGCCTGTCTTGGAGAATGAGCAAGAGCTCCTGGAGCTCTACGGCTACGGCCCGCCCGTGTCCCTTCAATCGACGCGGGTGACCACCACGGAGAAGTCCGGCGGTGAATTCGCGGGGGTTGTGGAATCTGCCAACCACTCCGCGGTTGCGCCGGTTGACCTGACCGGCTACGACACCGACGACTACGAGGATTTTGCAGACGGCAGCTTCGCCGTCAAGCCGCGGGCTCAGGCCATCTCGGCTAATCATGCGTCAGAGCCCGCAGCCCACGTGACTGAGTCTGGTGGTGCTTCCCGCACCTACGGATGTGGCAAGCCGCCATGGGGCTTCCCCGCACACGCGGGCCCGTGGGGGTTTCCTTACTTTGTCTCCCTCGTTCTTTTCATCTCGATCATGGGTGTGGGGGCAGCCGCCTACACGGCGGCCAATGACATCGACTCTGTGCAGGTATCGGGTCGGGCTGCACCGCAGCCTGTGCTGTGCAGGGGAGACTTATGCATCTACCCCGGTATATCCGAGCTGGACCCCGTCACTCTGGATGCAGTACTGCACTCCCTGGGTGCTGCGACGGTGGTTCACCGGCCACCTGACCCACTGGAGAGCAGTGCTGCAAGCTACTTCCGTGGACATTGTGGTGACGGTGCTCCTCTGTACTTTGACCCCGAGTAGCTTTACTTCTGGCTCTGGCAGTGCACCACTTTCTGGTGGTGCACTGAGATGTGCTTTGACCTCAACATGGTCTTCAATTTGGTTTATGCTTTACTTTGACATCTACAATCTTCAATCTGGTTTGCTGCCACAGTGCTTTTCAGTAGTTTAGCAGGACCTGAGTACCTGTATATTTCTGCACTTGTGCCGGCTAGAGGGTTTCAATTTGTGTATCAGAATGGCACAGTTGAATTAGCAGTTAGGTTTGTCACCCTAGCTCCTACCCTAACTCATCTTGACTTTTCTGACTTACCTGTCAGTCACCACCCACAGTGCTGGGGTGGTGTGCTGAAATCTGTATAGGCAGCCCTGACCGGGAGTCCCGGTGCAGGCCCCTATGACAGATTCCTAGGTAGCCAACACTGGTCCTGTGACTGATCCGTAAGCCCGTGCTGTGACACACCGAGTGTCACAGGTAGCTAGACTCGAGACCGTTCCGACTCCGTGACCGTTCCGGGTATATCTAGCTTAGGGTTTATTTCTTATGAGAGTTTATCTATATTGGTTCACTGACTGTCTGATATCTTGAACCGGGATATTCCAGTAGGAAATTAGCTTCTTAAGAGAAATAGAGACGCTTTTCAAACATTCTGCAGATAACTCTGAACCTTTCAAAATCATCTTGGCCTTGCGTAAATTTGTATCGAATATATTTTTCCTCGCTGAATTCACAGCGACGTTGCAAATCCTCACGCACCCAGCGCCCGTTTGAATCAGTCAGGGACAGTTTGTCTGATACGCGTTCCGCACGTAGCGCATAGCCTGAATTCAGCCACCCCGAATTCGCAACCTCGCTCGCGCAGCCACACCGCCTAGGCGTAGATCCACACTCGCATAACGGAAGGCGAATCCGCAGCGCTGAAGGCCGCAGCTCCACGCAGTCGAGGTAAGCCCGAGGCACCGTGCGCTAGGTGAAAGCTTTCCGTGTTTTCTCGCAAGGAACGGACAGTCGTGCAGGAACCCGCTATGCACCCAAGGAGCCTGGAACACCTCTGAATTCACCTCACAGCAATAAACAGGCGCGCAAAAGTGCACCCTGAATTCATGCGTGCGTGCGTGCGTTTGCGGTATGTGTGCGTGCCGCAGCTCAGCCTTAACTTCACTCACTAACGCCGCTGCTGCTTTCTTCTCCGTGTTCGCACGAAGACATCGTCTTCGTCGTTTACGACCACTTTTCTTTACCAAGTTCCCGAGGGAATTCTCAGGTGAGGCGAGATAGTTCGCACTCCCGTGAATTCCCACCCTGAGAGTGTTGAGAAGGTGCACGGCGACGCCGAGACGGCCAGCAGCTTTCCGTTTTAAACAACCCGAATTCAGCACAAGCTTGGAAAGTCAGCACGCTCGGCTAAGCTCGGCTACTTCAGACGACGTCCCAACTCAACACCTCTGACGACTTTTCAGACTCCAAAGAGACGACTGCTCCTCTTTCCGGACCCTGTTTGGCCGTTTTCAAGTGTGCATTCACGCGCTTTCTGGCTGTATGACTGCCGAGTGGATTCACCACACTCTACCTCTGCCCGGACACCATGAATTCTCAGACATGGTCCAACTGTATGCTTTCGCTGTCGTGGCCTGAGCCGACCCCCGTGAATTCAGTGCCGACCGCTGCCGCCTGCTTTGGGCATTCCCACTCGGGCTGGTTGGCCCAGCTCGGTGGCTGAATTCAACCTTTTCAGCCAGCCCGAGCGAGCTGTGAATTTAGTCTCTGCTGGCCGCTGGACCTTGGCCTCCTTTTTGAAGTCGAGCCCAGCAGTCCGCTCGGCCTTCGTTGCGTAGTTCTTGAGCCTGAGTTGCCCCTTTTCGCCTTCCCCCTTTGAGGACTCCCCACTGACCGGGCACCTTTTCGTCAGGTTGCCCGTCAGAGCCTTTGGGGATGCACATACAGCCCCGTGCACGTTCGAAATTCCCAGAATAGGGCCTTTTCCATGATTCTGCTGAGTTTCCTGAACCTTTCACTCACCTAAGTATTTTATACCAATCTTAGTATCCGCCGAGAACACCCGCCCCTGCGTACCTGTTCTGCTCCTTAACACCCGACATATATATATCCTTATATATATATCTGTCTTGGTTCTTGTCAGGTTATCGGCCACCACTTGTGGGTGTTCGTTATAGGAAGAATGATCTGGTAATATATTTGTAACGGGTAAATATATTAGCAGTAAAGCACAGAAAACACGCAGGGCCGGGTGCTGATGGGAATCACAAATCCAGTCGACTCGAGGGAAAAGATGCCGAGACCGGGTTCGAGCCCGAGACCTCACTGTCACTAGTCGTGCGCTCTATCCACTGAGCTATATCGGCTTATTGATGACGATGAGAGATGGTGGTGGCGAAGTATTGTGTGAGCGACGGATATGTGATCCCCAGATCGTGACACGTGGACAGTGAAGAGTGATCGAAGAGAACCCGTATAATTTCCCCCAATCGTACGGAGTCATGGCGCCTCTACGCGATTCTACACAAGCTACCCGCCTTACACGTTTTTCGTCCGACGAATGGGGAATAATCGGGGTTCCCGTCACACAACCTCACTCTGAAGTGTCCACCTCAACCGTACGGAGTCATGGCGCCTCTACGCGATTCTACACAAGCTACCCGCCTTGCACGTTTTTCGTCCGACGGAAGAGAGGAGACCACGTGGCACAACCGCACAACCGACTGCCGGCATCACGCCTGCGCAGCGCAGTGGAAGCGTGGTAAGAGCCCATAACCTTATAGGAAGAATGATCTGGTAATATATTTGTAACGGGTAAATATATTAGCAGTAAAGCACAGAAAACACGCAGGGCCGGGTGCTCGGAACGGTGATAACATAAAACTGATAAGTTAGGCTAACGCGGAGGCTAACTAGCAGGTCACGGATCGATGTCACGGCTAACTGGGTGTCACATGTCACACACACGGCGAGGGGTGAAACAGGGAGAAGCAGGCCCCCATACAGTGGGGGGGAAATCAGCTTCCCCGTGAGTTCGTTCTCATCACTTTGGATCCTTGGAGCGCGTCTAGCCCAGGGCTCTATATCGGTTTGGTTTTTCGGTATCGATACAATCCGATATCCGAAAAACGGTATCGATAATCGGCACAATCGATAAATAATCGATTACTTGGACATTTATATGTAATTTGTTATAAATTAAATATGAAACACCAAAACCTGCACAATCGATAGTTAGACATTGCAATCCGTTAATCGGCGATAAATACGATATATCGATAGTATCGGTTATCGGAAATATCGATATAGAGCCTTGGTCTAGCCCTCCTCGTACATCACTGCCGGCGTTAGTGCTGGAATTAACACTACGACTAGTTCGTACAGTCTAGTGTCATTCCCAGTGTGTCATCTTCGGTGGTCAGCCTGCGACACTCAGCTTGGGTATATCTTGTCTTTTACCCAAGTTTAGTGATCCGTTGTTTCACCGTCGGCAGCGGGTCCCCACTGCCTTTTCAGCTGTTTCCAGCAGGTTATGGTCCCTCTCACGTTTGCGTGAGCTGAATTTTAGCGTGGAATTTTACGTGTTGTTGCCTGCAGACGTGGGTCCGCATCGAGCCGTGAGACCGGGACGCGAACACCCATGGCAGGCGCTCACATCGCGACAGATGCTCAGGAAGGAGGGGAGCATGGGGGATCTCCCTGACAGAGTGGCGTGGGGAGATCAGGAAGAGCTCAGCAGGGTGATCACAGACGTGATGCCAGGACTTTGGCACGAGGGGCACCGCACCATCTTGAGCCGAAAGTGTTCAGAACAGCACACTCGCGCGAGGAGCCTGCGAAAGGCAGCTACGGTGCAGGCCATGAGCCCGGAGGAAGTGCAGAAAAGGGGGGATGTCACTCAGTTGAGCAGAGCCCAGGTGAAGATTGCCAGTCAACTGAACTGGGGCTTAGAACTGGTAATGACAGTTCCTCAGGAAGTCAGACGCCTGGCGCACGAGGTGAGTTGGAAGAAGGTCACACAGGTCTGGGACCCATGGGCTGGTACAGGTGTGATTGGCAAGGTGATGTCACTGGAGTGGCCTCATTTGAAGTTCATGAACAACGATTGGAACCCGCAGTTGAAATGGCCCGAAGCCCTCAACGCATTACAGCCAGGCAACTATCGCGCCTGGAAGGAGAAGTACGGAGTGTGTGATGCGGTGATAACCTCACCTTGGTTCGCAGTGTTGGACATCGCATTGCGATTAGCAGTGCTGGCCAGTAGAGTGGTGGCTTGCATTCATGTGCCATCGCACTATATGACAGATATGACAGAGAGCAGGGCACAGTACTTTCGTAAGTTGTGTCACGCTGGGCGCCTACACGTGATTGGACACTTGGAGCATGGGCCCATTGGTAGAAGATGTATGTGGGTTATGGTGTTTCGAAATCCTTTGACGCGAGCAAGGATGCTACGAGGAGGAGAATCCACTGGAGTGGGTATGTTCACCTTCAGCATGGGCAAGTTCGCGCTGGATGGTGCTACAACAGAAGATGCTGAACAAGCTCTTATCTAATGTCTGTGTTACCAGTGGCAGCTACAGATGGGGTATGTTGAGAAAAAGAGCTTGCATAGGTAGTGAAAAGCAAATATCAAAAATTTTGAACTTTTGTGTGGTTACAGTAGGAAGTTGACTGCACAGTTACATAAGACAATATATGCGGTACCGAGCTGGTGTTGTAGGAGCGCTGACAATAAGTAAGACTGTTTAGTAGTAGGGCTAGATAGTCGTGCTTTGTGTGGACACTTCGTGCATAAGTTCGCGACAGCTGTCACAAACCACGGCTTATCGTGTACCTCAGCCGGGTTGTAACACTTGCAACAATAGTCTCTGTGACGAACGTATGACACGCGCAGTACGATACGCGCGAGTGGTTACAACAGTGATAGGATACGGAAATACGGATGGGTGTTACACCTTGTTTGGAGATAGCGAGAATATGTAGGGCGGCGAAGAAGGGGTGAGACAGACGCTCATTTTTGTTTTGCCTTCGTAACAGTGGGTCCGAAAATAGGAAGTGCTCGCTCAGACCGCGAAAACAACAGTGTTGCTGGATGTGACACACCGACAGTAAAGACTGTCACCTGTCACTTCCTATAGTAGGCTGGGTGACCGTCACCAGTAGACGGGAAACACCCGTTAGTATTTATGTGTATCTCTATTATCAATCTGAGACTTTTACCGTTCTGATATCGAAACCCTTATCACAGGGTTTATTCTCCGTTATCCGATATATACACCCGACTATATATCTGACAGGTTTGGCCCCACTTGCGCTTTATTTAGCCACTGCGACACCGCGAGGATGATTGGCTAAGGCCGGACGCTTGGGATGGAGTGAGGCGCTCCGCGCGTGGAAGTGCCGGCAGTCGCGGGTATGGCCTAAGTTTTGTGGGTTGATTTACGGCTAGCTGTAGGCCTTTGAGGACATCTTTTCTACGGGATTTAACGTTGGGTTGGTTTACGCATCCTGGTTGGTCACCACACCGTTTCGTATCGGCCGCCATCTACCACACGACTTCTCAGAATTTCTGCTCTCTCACGGCAGCCGTATCGACGACCCACCACATTTCTTGGCCGCCCAAGACTACCGCATTTTTTTTCTACACGTCTTCTTGCCTCACTCCACCCCTGTAGTCTTCTTCATCATGGTTGCTTCTACTAGATCGACGGCTAGCATGGCGCATCGCCGCTGCACATTAAGCACAATTTTTGACTCCGTTGCTGCCAGGCATGCCAACACGCCCGCGACCCCGCCGGCGGCACAGCCGGCCGCTAATTCGGCGGGGGCCGCATTTTTGGCATCGGTACGCACACTACAGCGGGAGCACTTCGACATGAAGGTGGCGAAGCACGTCCAACGCAAGTTGTTCGACGGCAAGGAGGGTAGATTTTCCGGTGCGGAGCCCCACGCGGCGGCCATCTTCACGAGGATGGTCTCTGCCCTGCAGGCGGCATTCGTCACTGAGGACACCGGTTTCCTCCCGCTCTTCACGCTGGACGACGCTACTTTGGCCGTCCGCGTGGAGGCCAACAATTTGTTGTTCTCCACGATCGAGCTGCTGATCGACCCCTCGTCGCCCGCAGCGGACTGGTTGGACTCCTCCCACGCCAGCTTCCCAGCAGACGGTAAGCGTGTCCTGCTCGAGTTCGCCCGTCGGATGATCCCGGTTGGGGACCCCTTCCAGGGGCAAGCGGACATGTTTGCCGTCCGCATCGCTGCGGGCGTGGACCCTCATGGACCCATTGAGGACTTCAACGCCGCGCTCAAGGCGGCGAGGGCGAGATCGACGCTCCAGGACGAGGACGTGAAGTCCCTTTTCATCAAAGCCCTCGACGCCACCTTCTACCAACCGGTGGTGTCCCGTTTGCTCCTTCACGACCAGCGAGCCGCCCACGACCTACTCACCATTCAGCAGTGGGTGCGGGAGTGCTACGGCGAGCACGTGCGGGCGGGCACCGCCACCGCATCCGCACACCGGTACTCCCACGGCACGCACTTCATGGAGAAGGGCGTTGATGGGTCGGGTGCGGCGGGTGAGATCGAGGACTTACGGACAATGGTACTCGACTTGAAGAGACAATTGGCCACCTTCCTCGTCGCCGCCGAGTCCGAACCGTCTCCGCGGGGGTTTACCCCTCGCGCGGACAAACCGGACCGCCGGGTCAAGACCCGTTTCGCAGCCTCGCCCCTCCCCAAAGGGGGGAATTGGTCTCAGTCCGTCTCACGGAAGGTGGCCTTCCACCGCGAGAGCGGTGCGACAATCCCGTACTGCCAAAATCAGGTGTGTGCTAAGGGGAAAGCGAGGCATTGGCACCGGGACTGCCCGAACGGGGGCAGGGCCGGGCTCTCGGCGTTCGCCTTCGCCGAGGAGGCCGAGAGCTCCGTGCTGGCCGCGAAGTTCCAGCACGCCATCGACCACGGCGACCCCGTGGAATTCGACGCCCTCTGCATGCTTGCGGGCGGGAAGCCGGAGGTCTTCACCGATCTTTCGGCGTGCTCGTTCTGCGAGGAGGACGGTGAGGTCCTCGTGTCCGCTGTCGCCGAATTCTCTGAGATGGCACACGCGGCTGGAGCTTCCACGTTCAACGTCAACACCTTCACTGCCGACTTGCCGGTGGTGTCGGAGCCGGCCGCGCACTCCCCGCCCGCGTCGGTTGAGTCCGAAGAGGAATGGACCGGTCCGCCGAACCCCTTCTGCCCTCCCGTCACCCGCACGTTTGCCGATTTCATTGAGAGTACGGGAATTGCGTTGGGGGCGCCCGACGAGCCGGCCGCGAGCATGAACTTGCTCTCCGCGGTTGAGACGCCGGAGCGCGTGATCGACTACAAGCCCGCGGCTTACGCCGCGTGCGGCGATGACGACAAGGGTGCCTCGGTGGCACCGCCGCGGCCACGGTACGGCTGCGGGAACGGCATTCCGAGGTTCGCGAGGTCTCTCCTCACTTCCTCCTTGGTGTGCGCGCTCTTTATGATTTGTGCCACCGCCGCGCCGCACGCCGTTGCCGGTGTCGGTGGTGCCGGTGCGCGCACATGCACGGGTCCACCGGTCGGTGGTGCTACGTCCACTGGCTCGGCAGTCCCGGCTGCGGAGGCTTCGCCAGCTGACATGATTCCAGACATGCCATGTGCCATTCCGCCTCGTCGCCAACGGCGGGAGCAGAGACGGCAGGGACTCTACATGGCTCCGATGCCGTGGCATCCCGGGCCGCCGCCGCCTGCCGAGTTGTTTGTGGACGGCCCTCCGCTGTCGCCGGCTTCATCTTCAGATGACGAGGCTCCACCGTCGGGCGGCACTTGGCAGCACCCTGGTACGGTGCAGCCTCCCGTGATCGAGAATCCGTCAATTCCTTCTACGAATGATTCATCACCGGCCCCGGGGGCCGGCAACTGCTTCACAGTCACGCTGCTCCGAGCCGGGCAGACAGCTCCGAAGACCACTAGTGGCTAGAATTAGTCACGCCGTGCCTGCCTGGGAGTTAGCTGTAGTGTAGCCTCCTAGATGTGCAGAAGGGCTCTCTGAGTTTGAGCTGTGTTTAGGGTTTTAGCAAAGTAACAGCAGTATCTGACAATCTTGCTGTGACCTGGGACCGCCCTGACCAAGAGTACAGGCCCCCAGTTGTGCTACAGTTTCCTCCTGAAGTTGAGTAGGGAGTTTGTTTGCTTCGTTCACTACTAGCTCCGGTCACCACCCTAGGTGGTGTGCTGGATGTGACACACCGACAGTAAAGACTGTCACCTGTCACTTCCTATAGTAGGCTGGGTGACCGTCACCAGTAGACGGGAAACACCCGTTAGTATTTATGTGTATCTCTATTATCAATCTGAGACTTTTACCGTTCTGATATCGAAACCCTTATCACAGGGTTTATTCTCCGTTATCCGATATATACACCCGACTATATATCTGACAAGTGTTATGATATAGCAATTTATGATATATGACATTTGCTTGTGAAGTTGTTCATTTTGTGGACTTGTGCTTGTATGATAGCGTCAGAATTGTGATCTTCAGTCTTTTACATGTTGAGAAAAAGAGCTTGCATAGGTAGTGAAAAGCAAATATCAAAAATTTTGAACTTTTGTGTGGTTACAGTAGGAAGTTGACTGCACAGTTACATAAGACAATATATGCGGTACCGAGCTGGTGTTGTAGGAGCGCTGACAATAAGTAAGACTGTTTAGTAGTAGGGCTAGATAGTCGTGCTTTGTGTGGACACTTCGTGCATAAGTTCGCGACACGGGGCATTGCGTAAATGAGGTAGCATTGAGCTACAACAATCACTTCTGGAGAAGCGCTGCACTCATATCCACACATACGCTGCGTGAGCTATTAACGTTCAATAATAGCCTCGCCTTATATCATATATCTATTCGC
The DNA here is from genome assembly GCA_001247695.2 of Cymbomonas tetramitiformis. Taxonomy (NCBI): domain Eukaryota; kingdom Viridiplantae; phylum Chlorophyta; class Pyramimonadophyceae; order Pyramimonadales; family Pyramimonadaceae; genus Cymbomonas; species Cymbomonas tetramitiformis. The sequence goes on from LGRX02017625.1 coordinate 12,012, forward strand.
TTACTAGCGAAGCCCTAAGACTAGAAGAGTGGCGAAATAATACTTTTGGGGTGGTTGGCGGGGGGGCAGGGTGGGGAGGTTCGAAATGCAGGCCGGCTCTCAGGGTTCGGGTCTTACGCGTACGTGGGTCGCAAGGCTGAAAAAAACCGGACCGTCATAGAGATATGGCCAATGAATCCAAACTCGGTCTCGTGGTGCCATGTGCATCGAAAACAATGTAACACATGCCCTGAAGGGTCACTCGACCGCTAGGGTGGCTTGGAGCCCCATGGATCCGCCGATTTCGAAGGGGGGCTAGGGCAGGATATCTCTATGACGGTCCACCCCCCAAAATTGGTGGGACGACAGGTAGGGTGCAGTTGGCGTGCTGTAGCGGCGTGTAGCTCGATGGACAAGGCAAGATGCATGGTGGGGATGACGAAGGACATCAGGTGGGATGTGGGACTACCGCGCCTTGCCACATGGAGGCTCGGCACACCCCTAATTCTAGTGCAAACGGTTGTTGATGTAGACCGTGGTAGGTGGGGGCATTGGAGGGGGTGTGGCCCGAGCATGGTTGCGCTGACGGAGCAGGGCGTAGCGAGCGAACCGCTTCGATTCGTGCGGCGCGCGAGGTGTCCCAACACACTAGAAGAGTGGCGAAATAATACTTTTGGGGTGGTTGGCGGGGGGCAGGGTGGGGAGGTTCGAAATGCAGGCCGGCTCTCAGGGTTCGGGTCTTACGCGTACGTGGGTCGCAAGGCTGAAAAAACCCGGACCGTCATAGAGATATGGCCAATGAATCCAAACTCGGTCTCGTGGTGCCATGTGCATCGAAAACAATGTAACACATGCCCTGAAGGGTCACTCGGCCGCTGGGGTGGCTTGGAGCCCCATGGATCCGCCGATTTCGAAGGGGGCTAGGGCAGGATATCTCTATGACGGTCCACCCCCCAGAATTGGTGGGACGACAGGTAGGGTGCAGTTGGCGTGCTGTAGCGGCGTGTAGCTCGATGGCCAAGGCAAGATGCGTGGTGGGGATGACGAAGGACATCAGGTGGGATGTGAGACTACCGCGCCTTGCCACATGGAGGCTCGGCACACCCCTAATTCTAGTGCAAACGGTTGTTGATGTAGACTGTGGTAGGTGGGGGCATTGGAGGGGGTGTGGCCCGAGCATGGTTGCGCTGACGGAGCAGGGCGTAGCGAGCGAACCGCTTCGATTCGTGCGGCGCGCGAGGTGTCCCAACACACTAGAAGAGTGGCGAAATAATACTTTTGGGGTGGTTGGCGGGGGGGCAGGGTGGGGAGGTTCGAAGTGCAGGCCGGCTCTCAGGGTTCGGGTCTTACGCGTACGTGGGTCGCAAGGCTGGAAAAAACCGACCGTCATAGAGATATAAAGAAATAACCAAAGTTCAACGATCGTTCATACGATAGTTTTCAAAAGTTTCTGCAGGCGAGCAGGATCTGTGGACATAAGCCATCAAATACGACATCAAAATTCAATGAAACAAACTTAGCAAATAGGCGTACAATTACTATTTTTTCGACTACTATTTCGACATTCCACGACCAAGTAGGGAAGTTAGCATAAGTACAGCGATCTGTTTGCGAGCGGGTCCTAGTGAATGGAACATTTGTGTTCAAGCACGGGGCGATGTCGTTGATTGATTTCCGTTATAATGTTTTCCGGATAGACTACAAGCGTCAGCCGCCAACAAATCGGAAACCTATAGGCAAAATGGGAAAGATTAGGTACACTGGTCAGATTGTTGGTTAACCATAATAGCGTTCTTGTTTTGCAGCTGTCTAAGTGAAAGCAGTTGACCCAGCTCAGAGATCAGAGGGCCCGCTATCGTAAGGAACCTTTTTGTGTCTTTGGCGCAAATGAAATAAGCGGTGGCTATTTTTTCAGAAAGTCATAAAATCAGGGATAGCCGTCAACCAAGCAAACGTAGACAAGCACCACTGGCGAGGTGAGGCTTAAGTTTGCTCGCCTCCTTGGGCAGCTCGTTGACGGAAGTGCACTGTTGTCTACTGTTCTATGTGCTGGCAGGCTATATTTCTCCCCTTCCTCGTTGCTGGAATCCAGAGGGATTTTGTTCCCTCTTTTGGCATGGGGAGTCTTGAGCACCTTCCCTTTGTGTGCGCCCTGAATTTACAGGGTACGAATCCAATGGCGGCAATTGTTCCTTACGAGGGCGAATCTGCTGCGCCCGAGGTGTCCGTTGGAGGAGCCGCAGAACAATCTGGTGACGACCCGCTTCGCTCTGATTTGTCAGCCAATTATAAGCCTTGCGCTTCACCAGCCAAAGCTACAACTTGTCCACCGGTGAAATCGTGGTACAAGTCGAAAGCAGTGTCGCTCTACGCGTCATAGCCTTAGCAGGCCGTGCTTCAACAGCGCTGTCCAAGTACCTTTTCGGGGCAAATATCAATCTTCTCGCCTCTCTCGACACCGACTGGAGCACACGCGCTCGAGGTAGCGCGCCGGGAGGCTGCCTTACGACCGATATCGAGGTCGCGCGCCAGAGAGTCATTGGAATCGATGTTCATGCCGCGTTGGGATTTTAGGGTGGAGTTCCAGGCTGGGCGTTTCCGCATCTTGCTATGGAAGTGTCTTAACAGTTATCGACATATCTCACAGGAGAGGTGCCGAGTCTCTCTGAGGGTTAGGTTTTGTACCCCTGTTGGAGACGAGCCGCGGGGTTCTATCAGGGTCAGGTCTGACAGACTTGTCCCGCAAAGAGATCTTCCGCATGCCCTCGTTCTAGTTTCTTAAACTTTCGTTGCCGGTTCCCCCCCACTGTTTACACTTCGGGGCATGCACGGCGGACCTCCACGCGGCAGTATCTTGTACACGACAGAGCCTTGCGGGTGAAGGAATACGGCCTGTCAGGCTCTGACGACTCGGTTTCCCGCACTCGGCGTGCGAACAGGGGATGCGCCGGAGCCCACGCCGGAGCCCGTGCCACAGCCCGTTGCGGAACCTCTGCCGGAGCCCGTGCTGGAGGTCGTGACGGAGCCCGTGCCAGGGTCCACTTCTGCCACATCCAAACTTGAGGACACGCCCCCCGTCCCGGTGCCAGGACTCTCCAAGGGCTCCGAGGGACCCCCAGGCGGGGCCCCAGGCGGGGAAGAGGCCGCGCAGAATGCCTCTGGCAGTGGAGTGAAGAAGAGCCCTCGCGTAAGCCGTCGGCGAAGATCAGTCAGCGAGTTAACGCCAAAGCAGCCAAGGGTGTCGGCCAGTGATAAGGAATCGAGCCTTGAAGCATCGAGGCTTCCACCGGTTGTGGATTCTGCACCACTTTTTGAACCTCCTGCAGCAGCGGCAGCAACGGACACGGCATATACCTCCCCTCGACAGGCAGATACCTCCCCTCAACGGGCAGATACCTCCCCTCGACGGGCAGATGCCTCCACTCGACAGGCAGATGCCTCCACAGCCGTTACAAGGGCGCAGAGCCGGAGATCACGGCGAGCCTCGAATGCCGGTAGCCTCGCCGGCGACGCTAAGAGTGGGGCGCCAACGTCCAGTGATCTATCGACCGTTGGGGAGAGTGTGTCGAATATAGACTCACCGCGAGGGCCTCAAAGTGGCGCGGGCGAGTCGGTGTCGCCCACGGAGAATGTCAAGGACAACAAAAGGGGCCGGCGACGGACGTCCATATGCAAGGTGAAGGCGGGGACGGCGAAAGAAGAGCTGCTGGCGACCGCAGCCAACCTTGGGACGTCAAAAGCCGCCAAAACCAAAAACTATCGGAACCGCCAGATGGACTTTGGTGAGGACAGTTCCGTTCCGCCTCAAGCCGTCCCCTTGTTCACCTCTTCGACGCTTTCGTTGAGTTGGCGGTGAAGTTGCGCCCTGCATGATAGAGTGCTTCAGGCTTGAATCTCGGGGGCCTATGTGTGTGCTGCAGAGCCGATGCCTTTCAAGGTGGATTTGCCTGGCCAAGGTGCGGCACCGCAATTCCATAGTGATGGCAAGATGCTGGGGTGCTCTGTGTAGGGAATCTTGGTGTGGTGGCAAGATGCTGGGGTGCTCTGTG
>LGRX02017629.1:0-12228 GCA_001247695.2 Cymbomonas tetramitiformis
CACGCGATGGGCTTGTTGTGCTTCCTCTCGACTTGGCTGGTGATGCCTGGACGCTTCCGCATCCTGAGACCCCGCTCCCGGTTGCAGACGCCGAGCTGGTACATGATGCGCCGTTGCCTGCACTGATCATAGTCCGTTACGCGAAACCGTATCATGAAGACAGTGAGGTTGCGGCGATCCTTCAAGGCTTCCACCTCCTCCGCGGACAGGAATTGGCACAACGAGTGACCAGATGCTGTGGCCATTCGTGTAGCGTCGTAATCTGACTCTGTTGGGGTTGGAGGCACCCACCCAGGAGCCCGAGGCAGAGGACCCGCCCGCGGCGGACTCGGAGGCGTAGGAGGTGGGCCTCCCGAAGAAATTGACGGGGAGCCACGCGGAACACGGAAAGAGTTCGCCCACGAGCCAGCGTTGGTCATGGCAGACGATGCGGAGGGCGACCTCCTACGAGGAGGGCTGCTGTCAAGATCTGACGACACCAAATCCTCGGTCTCATGGCCGCTGGATGAAGGCGACGGAGTGCGAGCGTACGCCATGCGCGCGAAGCGAGATGGCGAATGGCCACTGGGCCTGGCCCGAGACGGCCCCGCGACAGCTTGAGATGGTCGTGCACTCTGCGACGAACGAGGTGGCGAGTGGCTGCTCGACCTGGCGCGAGATGGCCCTGCGACAGCCCGGGACGGTCCTGCTCCCGCGGCAGGAGCAGGTGGCTGCGCAGGGGCTCGCTTGGTGAGCCTGAAGTTGGCCAAGTTGTTGGGCGGTGGTGGCCTACGCTGCGCATCTGCATTGAGCGCATCTTGGCCCTGCCGCCTGGTGTTGGATGCCTTGAGCATCTTCCTCATCTCCCCCAAGCGCACGTACTCTTGAGCAGCGGCATTCTGGGAGAACACCCTACCAGTTCACCCAAGACCATCCCCCACCGGGTAGTACTTGGTGCTCGAACCCAGAACGATGAGCTCCAGAGGTGGCGCTATGCTGCCATATAGATCGTACTGTTGGAGGACGCCAGTCGAGAGGGACTCTATGTCCACCGGGCGGAGGTACCTGAGCAGCTGGTACGTCCAGACGCCAGCGCTCTCGTACCAATGAGGGAGCTGAAGCTCACCCAGCAACTCCTCACTGTTGTACACTCGCGCATGATCCAGCGTGCAGCGCATCAGCTCGAGGTGCTGCGTGGCTGTACTTGGTTGTACACAGAGGACACGCTCCTTCAGATTCCACATGAGGGTGCCAGCGACCTCACCACTGGGGTACGTAAACAGCTCCTGGAGCGTGTGCTGCAGTCGCTGGATTGAGTTGAGGCTATCGAGCGCTCTGCCTTCTTCCCTGGGCTTGACGACGTCTTGCTTGTTGGCAGGGGATGGCACGTGTGTCATATAGCTCCCCTTGAGCACCCAACAGTCATTATCCTCGTCGTGATCCAACTTCTGGTCCACATACAGCCAGTTAGGGGGCAACAGCTGTTCCACCATCACCCACTTCTGCTCGAGGCAGCGGACGAACTCCACGCAGACATGCTCCTGGGAAGGTCTGGCTGGTATGTCCTCAGGGAGCTCTTGAAGGATGCGGCAAAGGCGCGCCACATGGTGTCGGTCCAGGTACAGTCTCTGGTCCGCCCAGTTGTGGTCAAGATGAACGTCCAGAGGTGGACGACCCCCGGTCAACTGGCTATCGGTGACCCACTTCGTGCGCCCACCCACCCAGGGGTTTGGTGCTGCGTAAAGTTGCGCAAGCATGCGCTCTGACCCTGCCAGCTCGACGGACGTCAGTGACGCCAGATAGCTCCTTCGGCCTCCTTCAAGCGAACATGTGTGAACGCGAGATGCCGCCTCGACCTCTGCGCGTGTGGCGACTCGGGGTCTAGGGGGCGCAGCGGATGGCCCTGACGAAGGCATCGGTGACCCCACCGGCGACTCCTCGCCGTCAAGGATGTGCTCAGACCGAATCCCAGAGGCAGCAAATCTCTCCTCCCTCGTGCCCAAGGGTGGGCATCCCAGCCATTTGCATTCCGTTTCATGCCCAAAGATCTCCGATTGTAAACATACCACCGGGTCCAACCTCCTGGGCTGGTGAGGACGCTTGGGTGTCGTCATGTCGACCAGCGGAAGAACCACCTCAGCATCCAGGCCCAAAACCTTCGGTGCATGCGACACAGCCACGCAACTTCCCAACTTGATGTCAATCATCAGGGAGTTCTTCAGCGGCCCAGTGCCTATCAACAGGTCCCAGGAGTTCTCAGCCTCGAAGGTCACGAAGGCGTACAACCGGTGAAGCGTCATGTGCAGCGTGCCCGCTGCCAAAATGACGTCCACGTAGCAATAATGGGTGAACTTTGTGGGACTGTTGTCACATCTGGTGACCTTGGCGCCGGTGGTGGCTTCATAAATTGTGAGACCCAGCCGCCTCACAACAGAGATCGAGATGATGTTACAGTTGGCGCCGGTGTCCATGAGGATCGCCCGGTATAGCATAAGCTCACCACCAGATGACACCAGCGCCAGCCCCTCATATAGAGTGGCATTCTGCAACTTGCAGATGGGCTGAACCTGGGCCATCAACAGCACCTGCTCGTCGGTCAGATGCTGCGTCATCTTTGCCCTCGGTGCGTCGTAGGCGGAGGTCTTGATGGTACCAGCTCGCACATGTCTATGGTCACTGAAGTCCACCACCCCCAGATCGTCCACGTAGGCAGCAGCTGCACATCGAGCGGCGGCGCTGTCGACCACACCGTTGGGCATCTCGTCCAATGGCACCTCCTCGGTTGCACAATGTCCTGAACCGTCTGCTTCCCTTCTTACTCCTTGCGTCGCTGTGGCGTGCGTGTCTTCCAACTCATGCTCATTGACCTCTCGGTGGGCTGTTCGGTTGCATCATTCGGATCCTTGCCCATGAGCTCCTCCAGCGCCAAAAGGTTCTCGATGTCCTTCGGGAGATCGATGGCGTTCTGGGATATCAGGATGGCAGCAATCTGCGAGCAGGCACGCACGGAGCTGCGAAGATTGGATGCCAACAGGTGGACCTTCCTGCTGAGTACGTCGGGAGGAACGGCCCTAGGCACCTGAGCGGCTCTGTCGAACTCCTCCGGCGTCTTGACCTGGAAGCCCCGCATCTGCTGAGTGCTGCCTAAGGCGACAGCGGCGCTGGCCTGGAGACTCGGTGTGTGATCGATGCCAACACCATGACCACCTTCCAGCCCATCCCCAGCAGGGCAGTCCTGCTCATCCTCCTCGTATTCAGCCTGTTGGGTGAAGTTGGAGTCGTACTCGGTCTCCGCATCACTGGCCTCTGATCGGGCCTGTGCATCGGCGATCTTGTCATCCTTTGGAGGTGACCCTGTCTGGAGGCCTGACAATTCTGCGGCGAGTTTCTCCTTAACCTCGGCACTGGCAGCCACTTGCTGCTGCTGCTGCTGTGGCTGCTGCTGCTTGGCCTCAGGGAGCTTAAGCCACTCCTTGGTGGTGATCCCCATCTTGTGCTTATCAAAGCGGTGTGCGATGTTGTAGGCGCGCATCTGGGCATTCTTGACCTCATCCGGCCACTTGGAGTTCTGCCTGTCCTTATGGAAGTTGGGCGGCACCCGGGCATCACGACACCCCGTGTAGCAGCGCTCTGGAGAGTGGGGCAGGCGCGTGAAGCACCAGTCACACTGAAACTTCTTCGAAGCATCAGGTGGTGGCACCTTGCTGTAAGAAGGTTTCTGACGCTCGGCATTGTTCGCTTCCCTCGCAGGCTTCTTGGCGTCGTCGCCACCATGCTGTGCCTGCTCCTTCTTCTTGGGGTCCCTGCGTCTGTCCCCAGTCTTGGAGGCAGAACCCGAGCGCCTCATGGCTGACACCAGTGCAGCCAGGTCAAGCCCCATCTGCCTGGCCTCGAAGCAGGAGTACACGCAGTTGAGCCTGCGAACCAGCTCCTGCTGCAGTGTGAGGGCCCAAGCCTCCGCATCGTTCTTGAGCTTGTCCTGCACCTCCACGATCACCTCCAGGTCCTCCCAAGTGACCTTGTTGGGGGCAGGATGGCTGACACGCAGCTGCTCGGACACGCGATCTCGGTATTCTTTGATGCGCAGGCCCTTAATGCATTCCTCGATGTTCTGCCTGACGACGGAGTCCTCCACCCTCCTGCCGGTGTTGAGAGCTGCCTCCCTGCGACGACAGCTCTTCACGTAGGCGAGGCCGTCCTGCTCGTTGGTCTGCGGCTTGGCGATCAAGAGATCCTCCTTCTCTTTGGTGCCCTTCATCAAGAATTTAGCTTCGAGCTCTGCAACGAAAGCCCTCAAGGCCCAAGAGTAGTGAGAATCTTCAGTGCCATCTGGCCCCGTGAGACCCTTCGTGGAGGTTCCCTCGCCTGCCCACTCATCAGACGCCTCGCCATCCTCATCACCCTCCTCGAACACCTTACAAACTGCCCAGGTTGACCCTGGCGCCAGCTCATGAAAAGGAGGCTGCGCACAACGCACAGATCCCTGGTAGGCATCTCTCATGGTAACGTCCTTCAGGACATGGCAAGCGTGTGAAGCCATGACGCCATTCTTCAGGTAGGCAGCGCACCACCAGTCATAAGCGACTGAGGTGGAATGGTCATCCCCTGCTAGAAACGATGGTATGCTGTCCCACAATGATCTGTAGTCTGGTCTGGACCCAGCGAAGGCCTCCTTCTGCTGCTGACTGAGCGCATGGTAAGATGCTGACTTCATGTACCTACGCTTCCTGGCCTCAAAAGCCCGCTGGACTTTCGCCACCATGTCCACGAAACGCCTGATGAAGAGCGCTCTGTCCTCACTCTTACTACCGGTGTACTGGAGTCTGACGTCTTCCTTGTCAAGTGAGTGGCTCTCCTTCTCATAGTGATCCATCTCGTCTACGTCGTCAAACGCAAAGAGAAACTGGTTTGCAGGCGCTGAGGCTACTACTGCTGCTGCGAGTGCTGTTGCTTCTAGCGCTGCTGCTGCTGGAGATGGCGGTGCGGAGGGAGTGGTTTCTGAGCCCGACCCCTCTGCGCTCATATATTCCGTGTCAAGGTCCTGACTGGCCCGCCTCGTGCCAGCCGTCGTGCCTCACGTTCTCTGGAATGGACAGAGGCAGCGCTTGGCTCTGCCTCTCCCTCCGTGGTGAAGTACTGTGTTGATGCTCAGTCAACGGGACCAAGGGCGAGTCCCCCCTCTCAGCGCAAAGCTCGTTCCCCAGTAGACTGGAGGCTTGACTCAGACTGGCTCAGGCCAGTGCACTGAGTGCCCCTGGATTCGCCTTGCTGAACAAGTGAAAGAACGAAACGCGTGTGGGCAGCGAATGCCGGCTGACCAATACTGTAGAAAGGATCGAAGAATTCTCCAACACATCGTGATAAGGCATCAGAAGGTCACTCCAGTAGTGAGCAGCACTCCAGACTGGAAACGTAATTAACTATGAATCCACCAGGTCACTGTGTCACACCAGGGAATAGACCACTCAGTTGTCGCCTTCAGAGTTGATGCTGCTGCCAGTCCTCTAGCAAGCTCTTCCTCCGCTTCAGGCTTAGGCCAGTACACCAGGGGTGTCCCTGGATTAACCGTCAGACAAGGTGGAGCTGCCCAAGAAACCGTAAGTTGCAGTTCCAGACATAGAGCAGTGATTCACTGCTGATCCACTTCTTCGCTGGTAAATAAAAGCAGATGTCGCCGCTAATTAGCTCACAGGCCAAGCACACCTGCCTTTCAGCTGAGCCAGTACACCAGGGGTGTCCCTGGATTCACTTCAGACAAGGTGGCCAGCTGGAGAGCCCACTGGAAGATAGTTCATCAAGGTGCACATTAGCTGTTGATCCACTCTTAGCCGGTAAGACAGGGCAGATGCCGCTGCTGATTAGCTCCCAGGTGACACACACCTGCCTTTCAGTTAAGCCAGTGCACCAGGGGTGCCCCTGGATTCACTTCAAGCAAGGTGGTCAGCTGAAAGAACCACTGAGAGCTGCTCATCCAGGTGTACATTAACTGCTGATTGACTTTGTCGCCGCCGCCGCCCAAGCTCATGCCGTGCTGATTAGCTCAAAACTGAAGGACACCTGTCAGCAGCTAGGCCAGTGCACCAGGGGTGCCCCTGGATTCGCTGAAGAACAAGGTGTTGAGCATATCACTGTGCAGAAGGAGACCGCTCATGACTAGTGAATTCAAAGCTGATCCGTCGCCGCCGTCACTGGAAGCTCTTTCAGTGCAAGTACCACCAAGTTCAGGGAAGAAAAAGGGTCCGCCAGTGCACCGTGGGTGCCCCTGGAGTCGCCTGACTTCCGAATCCGCTCTTTCAACTGCTGCTGACTTCTCGCCAAAGGGCCTTCACTTCCGGATTAACACTGAAATAAAAAGCCGCTCCGCGCAGGACATTATTGTTTTGAAAAAGTATGAAAACAGCAGTAAAATATATCCATCAAAATTGATATTATATCACAAAATACGAATTATTGTGTGTACAAAAGCTGTGAGCAGAACTGTCTTAGCACTCTAGCACTGGCACGCGAACAGCCACCTAGTACTTGCGAAGGCAAAACAATAATGAGTCCACTAGCCTGACCTTCGGTCAGAGTCTACTTATATCTCAATGTCCTGTCACATTTCCCAAAACTGTAACGGGTTCTAGCCCTTAAATCTTCATCTGGCCAATGGAAAGTCATTATCCCATGCCAGCTCTAACAATGTTACCGTTTACCGCATTCTGACTGACACGTCAGCGGCAAAGGAGTCACTGCCATCTTCGTCTTATCATTCCTGGTCACCTGATGGTGACCATATCTTCTCTGACAAGTCTGCATCTCACAGATGGTCATCTTCGTAAAGCCTGTCATGCTGTCACCACTGTCATGCGTGTCACCAGCTGAACAAACCCGGCGCGGTACTATGAGAAGCCGGCGTTTGTTACAGACTTCCAGAAGTGGCCATGATGGCAGATATATAGTGCTGAGGTAATATATATCTAACTGGAGAGATAACCCCTGAGTTAAGGGTTACGGAATCAGAACGATAAAGTGTGTCTTGATAAAAGAGGTATACACATAAATACTAACGGGCGTTTCCCGTCTACTGGTGACGGTCACCCAGCCTACTATAGGAAGTGACAGGTGACAGTCTTTACTGTCGGTGTGTCACATCCAGCACACCACCTAGGGTGGTGACCGGAGCTAGCAGTGAAACGAAGCAAACAAACTCCCTACTCAACTTCAGGAGGAAACTGTAGCACAACTGGGGGCCTGTACTCTTGGTCAGGGCGGTCCCAGTTCACAGCAAAGATTGTCAGATACTGTTGTTAGGTGCCAAAACCCTAAACACAGCTCAAAATCAGAGAGCTCTTCTGCACATCTAGGAAGCTACATTATAGCTAATCTCTAGGCAGGCACGGTGTGACCAATTTCTAGCCACGAGGGGTCTTCGGAGCTGGTTGTCCGGCTCGGAGCAGCGTGACTGTGAAGCAGTTGCCGGCCCCCGGGGCCGGTGATGAATCATTCGTAGAAGAAATTGACGAATTCTCGATCACGGGAGGCTGCACTGCACCGGGGTGCTGCCAAGTGCTGCCCGACGGTGGGGCCTCGTCATCCGAAGACGACGCCGGCGACAGTGGAGGACCGTCCTCAAACAGCTCGGCAGGCGGCGGCGGCCCGGGATGCCACGGCATCGGAGCCATATAGAGGCCCTGCCGTCTCTGCTCCCGCCGTTGGCGACGAGGCGGAATAGCACACGGCATGTCATGAATCACGTCAGCTGGCGAAGCCTCCGCAGCCGGGACTGCCGAGTCAGCCCACGCAGCACCACCGACCGGTGGACCCGTGCACGTGCGCGCACCGGCACCACCGACACCGGCAACGGCGTGCGGTGCGGCGGTGGCACAAATTATAAAGAGGGCGCACACCAAGGAGGAAGTGAGGAGAGACCTCGCGAACCTCGGAATGCCGTTCCCGCAGCCGTACCGCGGCCGCGGCGGTGTCACCGAGGCATCTTCGTCGTCATCGTCGCTCGTGGCGTAAGTCGCGGGCTTGTAGTCGATCACGCGTTCCGGCCCCTCAACCGCGGAGAGCAAATTCATGCTCGGGGCCGGCCCATCGGGTACCAACGCAATCCCCGTGCTCTCAATGAAGTCGGCAAACGTGCGGGTGACAGGAGGGCAGAAGGGGTTCGGCGGACCGGTCCACTCCTCCTCGGACTCAACCGACGCGGGCGGGGAGTGCGCGGCCGGCTCCGACACCACCGGCAAGTCGGCAGTGAAGGTGTTGATGTTGAATGTGGAAGCCCCAGCCGCGTGCGCCATCTCAGAGAACTCGGCGACGGCGGACACGAGGACCTCACCGTCCTCCTCGCAGAACGAGCACGCGGAGAGATCGGTGAAGACCTCCGGCTTCCCGCCCGCAAGCATGCAGAGGGCGTCGAATTCCACGGGGTCGCCGTTGTCGATGGCGTGTTGGAACTTCGCGGCCAACACGGAGTTCTCGGCCTCCTCGGCGAAGGCGAAGGCCGAGAGTCCGGTCCTGCCCCCGTTCGGGCAGTCCCGGTGCCAATGCCTCGCCTTCCCCTTAGCACACACCTGATTTTGGCAGTACGGAATGGTCGCACCGCTGTCGCGGTGGAAGGCCACCTTCCTCGAGACGGACTGAGACCAATTCCCCCCTTTGGGGAGGGGTGAGGCCGCGAAGCGGGTTTTCACGCGGCGGTCCGGCTTGTCCGCGCGAGGAGTAAATCCCCGCGGAGCCGGTCCGGACTCGGCGGTGTCGAGGAATGCGGACAATTGGCGCTTCAAGTCGAGGACCATCGTCCTCAAGTCCGCGAGCTCACCGGGTCCACCGGAGTCATCGGCGGCCCCCTCCATGAAATGCGTGCCGTGGGAGTAGCGGTGTGCGGACGCCGTGGCGGTGCCCGCGCGCACGTGCTCGGAGTAGCATTCACGCACCCATTGTTGAATCGTGAGGAGGTCGTGAGCGGCTCGTTGATCATGGAGAAGCAACCGCGACACCACCGGCTGGTAGAAGACGGTGTCGAGGGACTTGATGAACAGCGCCTTCACGTCCTCATCGTGGAGTGTCGCCCGCGTCCTCGCAGCCTTCAGAGCGGCGTTGAAGTCGCTGATCTTGTCATGCGGGTCCACGCCCGCAGAGATGCGGATGCTCAACATGTCCGCTTGACCCTGAAAGGGGTCACCCGCCGGGATCATGCGGCGGGCAAACTCGAGAAGCACCCGCTTACCGTCGTTCGGGAACGTGGAGTGCGAGGAGTCCATCCAGTCCGCTGCCGGCGACGCGGGGTCAACCATGAGCTCGAGCGTGGAGAACAATAAGGCATTGGCCTCCACGCGGACGGGAAGGGTAGCATCGTCCAGCAGGAAAAGGGGTGCAAAACCAATGTCCTCCGTGACAAATGCCGTCTGTAGTGCAGAGACCATCCTGGCGAAGAGCGCGGACGCGTGGCACTCAGTCCCGGAAAATCGCCCGTTCTTGTCCTCGAACAACTTTTGACGAACGGACTTGGAGACTTTCATGTCGAAGTGCTCCCGCTGAAGTGTACGCACCGAGGCAAGGAACGTAGCACCTGCTGAATTGGCAGCCGGCTGAGCTGCCGGCGGTGTGGCTGGAGTGTTGGCGTGTCTCGCAGCTGCTGAATCAAAAATCGTGGCTAGTGCGCGTCGGCGATTCGCCATGCTAGCGGTGGCTCGAGTAGAAGCAACCATAGTGAGAAGGACTGAAGGGGCGGAGTGAGGCAATGGAACGTGAGATGTGCGGCAGTTTCGGGCGGCCAAGAAACGCGCGGGTCGCCGATACGGCAGCCGTGAGAGATCAAATAATTCCGGGAAGTCGTGTGGTAGCGGCGGCCAATACGCAACGGTGTGGGATCCAACCAGAAAACGTAAACCAGTCCAACGTTAAGTCCCGTAAGAAAATCGTTCTCCAACCGGTGCGGCGTGCCGTAAATCAACCCATAAAATTTAGGCCATACCCGTGACTGCCGGCACTCTCACGCGCGGAGCGCCTCACTCCATCCCAGGCGTCCAAGCTTAGCCACTCATGGTGGCAATCTCGCAGTGGCTAAATAAAGCGCAAGTGGGGCCAAACCTGGCAGATATATAGTGCTGAGGTAATATATATCTAACTGGAGAGATAACCCCTGAGTTAAGGGTTACGGAATCAGAACGATAAAGTGTGTCTTGATAAAAGAGGTATACACATAAATACTAACGGGTGTTTCCCGTCTACTGGTGACGGTCACCCAGCCTACTATAGGAAGTGACAGGTGACAGTCTTTACTGTCGGTGTGTCACATCCAGCACATGACGGTCATCGATATCGTTCCTGTCTTTCATGAGGCATGACTGCCATCCTGTGCCAATGAAGGATAGGACAAGTCAATTTGCATCCACGTCATTTTGCCCCAATAACCTTCATGTATAGTATCTACTATTCCCCCTCGCCCTGGTAATTGTGGATGTCCGATGTGGGGGTACTTGTTCCCAGAGTTTCTCCGAGCGCGGCCGCTGCGCGGCCTGCGACACGCGAGGGTCGACGTTACAGTTGATCGAAGAGGCTCGGAGAAATTATGCTTATGGTCCCCACAGAGTTACAAACCCTAAATGTCTATTTTCGTCCATAAGCTCTGGGGACAAGAGTAGATGTGGGGGATTTGGCAAGGCGAAGGGCTGAAGGGGTATAGAAATATGCACTTATTTGTTATTTCTATCCCCCTTGGGGTTGGGTCGTGCTCGTGTCAATCGAAATCAGATCATTCTTGATTAATGAATTATTATCATTTATACGATTAGATTGATTTATAGATTGAAACCAATGTTAGATTTCAAATCTTTTCTCCCACCCGCGCCGGGCCGCACGTCACGTGCGCATGCCCATCGCATGCCACCGGATGCCGCACCGGATGCCCCTCTAAAAGAAAAATGAAATAGAACAAGAGCTGGAGTTCCTGCTCTGCTATTTCCTCAATCAATGTGGAGTAGGAGTTCCCAGATTGATGTTTGTCATGTAGACACACGACGGAATCACATACGAAGATAGTATATACGATAGGAGTCCACAGGAACGAGCAACAAGCATGAACTTTTGATGTTTGTAGAACCTCAACCTGGAACAGCGAACACTCGACTGTGACACGCAGTTAAAAGCTCGCCACTCTATGTCTGGATACCAGTTCACGAGTCCATCCTGTTCCCTTGCGTTTGTCGCCTCTGGTTCAGACCTGCTCTTTTGGGAGTTATGAGAGCTATGTGATCGATCATACTTGCTATTCAGGGCGTTATTCTCTATCCTTCAATCAGTTGTCTCGACTGGCTGCCATCCTTTAATTCGAGAGAATTCTTGACGCTATCGCAGCTGGATCAACGCTTGCTTGGCACAACATTTTCCGGAGGAAGTCGTTGCGATGCGCTGTGGTCATGCCCTGTGATGCCCTGTGGATCTTGTGGCCGAGCGTTTGTCACATGTCCAGCTAGCTCAGAGGCTCTGCACTAAATGGATAAACGACGAGATACCTGGACTAAGGACCGTGGCGCCCCTGCCGGGCGGATCATCAAGTTCGGCACCACGTTACACAACACGCTTCCGCATCATGTGAGCGACAGAAAATTTGATGTCGTTCTGCACCCAGTAATCTTCTGCTATATAAACTTCGCTTTAACGCCCACTCGTGCTTTATCCGCACGGGATACTACGAGTAGAGCGTGCTGAGCCCGGCGCTTGAACGAAATAAAGGGATCACGCGTCCGCTAGTCTCTTAAACTGTTTTTTCGTCCGTAGAAGTAGAAGCATGAGTACGCAAGGTCGCTGATGCTGTTTATGCATGGCAGGCGATGAGGAATCGTGGATGGAAAGAAACGGAAGGCGATGACTGGGACATATTCTACGCTGACACAGGTAGCCTTCTCGATGTTAAGTCCGTACATTAACCCTGCTGTCTTTTCCTCGCTCGAAGTCTTACGGTCCGCGGTAACTGATGGTTATCGGGGTTTATGGAAACCTCAGAGACACTATAGGCTTCCCCGTGTTTACTGATCAGCGAGCGCAAACGAATATGTTGCGATGGCATAGTTCCTCTGTAACATAACTGACCAATACACCTGACTGTTCTCTCGTTAGAGAGGACGCGGTCACTTGGCAATTATTCTCAGTTGGTGACCGTCTCGCCCTCCTCTTGACTGCGTCCTCTCACCGAGGCTGGATACACGAGCATGTGACGTATGACGCTCTTGACTGCATCCTCTCACCGAGGCTGGATACACG
>LGRX02017630.1:0-11059 GCA_001247695.2 Cymbomonas tetramitiformis
TACAGTAATCACTCGGTAATAAGAAAACCCGCCAATAAGAAAGTAGTCAGCTTTGCTGGAGGGGGTACCCGATTTGGTGAATATTGTTTTTGAGCTATGAAATATGGGGTGATACGAAATATGGGCACTGGCGCCATATTTCTTATTGGTGCGCCGCAGGCGGAATTTCTTTTTTTGTAATGTCGCATTTTCACGGGTTTATCACTGAAAATTTAAGAAAATTGCTGGCTGATTGAAACAAAATGACCCACTATTCTTACGATTTTTCATAGGACGTTGGCGCCGGCGGGGGAGGGTGGGGGGTATCCAAGTTGGCGAATATTGCTGGCTGGTCCCAAATCTCCGGTTTTCTTATTACCGAGTGATTACTGTATCGAACGTGCGAAACGACTTAAAAAGGAATATTTCGGGCAAACGCGCGATATGTGTAGGATATGTGCAGAATTCTGATTTTCCGGGCGAGCGGAAGCATGTGGAACACTCCACGTCGAAAACTAGACGACCCCATCTTGAACAGTGTCTGTGATTGGAAAATGCAACATATTCTAGTCCAGCGATACACGATCTTCGCACCCCAGCTAGCCGGTGGTCTCTTTGAACCGTTCCCGTTTTTTTGATCTGACGATCCAGGATTTGTCCCAGGCGACATTTGGGTGACATTTGGTGCAAATGTTGTCCAACAACATGGGAGAGCCAGCATAGCATAGCATGCCATATCGATATGATATGCATATCATTCTAAAATCTTTCCAAACGCCATCGTCATATTGGCCACACGAACTAAAGGAAAAACCAAAAAACTTTTCAAACGCCGTCGTCATATTGGCCACAGCCTTTTCACAGACAGACACTTTACTATAACTATAACTAGCAGATTTTAGATTAGCACGCCCCAACCGGCTCACCGTCGGAACCGGCCGGAGTTATCAGCATCTTTTTAACTACCATCGTTTCACTGGCTCACCCCCATTTTCCACTGTTTTCATTGGCCCCCCCCGGGACCGTGATTTCCTATAACGATTTCGAGGTCCCAAATGTTGGACGATTATTTGCTTTTTGGCATTTCACAAATAATGACTTCGCATGACCTGGCATGACATCGCCGGATGACAGTCGCGACAGGAGCCAATGAAATCGCTGCGATCAACACATTTGCTTTCCCAAGTTTCGGTGTAGCACAGGCCTTACTTACTACCTCTGACCTTTATCGTCTTGGCATGAAGTGAATTACCTTACCTACCTCTGACCTTTATAGTCTTGGCATGAAGTAAATTACTTTACCTTACCTTACCTTACCTTACCTTACTTAGTCAATCAGCAGCGGCAGCAGCAGCAGCAGCAAAGCTCGAATCCCAACGGGCGACGCAGTCGAATTTTCGATCTCACGATCGCCAGACGCCAACGATGACGGTGCCACTGCAGTCGCGTACATTTATCGCGACGCCACCCACGCGTTGTGGCATGGCATGCTGGGAAGCAAAAAGCAGAGCACTGTCGCGCACATGATCCTACGGTCAGATAGTGTAATGGCAAAAATTATTTAAACATCGCATGGCCGACGCGATGTTCGGAAATCAGATAGATTTGCATGGTAATAAATCGTGCTGTCCAAAAAGATCGACGCCTATTGGAGATCGCATATTTGTGATCGACAGCGCCTAGTACTTAGTCAATCAGCAGCAGCAGCAGCAGCAGCAACAACAACAACAACAGCAAAGCTCGAATCCCAACGGGCGACGCAGTCGAATTTTCGATCTCACGATCGCCAGACGCCAACGATGAAAGTGCCACTGCAGTCGCGTACATTTATCGCGACGCCACCCACGCGTTGTGGCATGGCATGCTGGGAAGCAAAAAGCAAAGCACTGTCGCGCACATGATCCTACGGTCAGATAGTATAATGGCGAAAATTATTTAAACATCGCATGGCCGACGCGATGTTCGGAAATCAGATAGATTCGCATTGTAATTCATCGTACTGTCCAAAAGGATCGACGCCTAGTGGAGATCGCATATTTGTGATCGACAGCGCCTAGTACTTAATCAGCAGCAGCAAAGCGCGAATCCCGACGGGCGACACAAACGAACTTTCGATCTCACGATCGCCAGACGCTAACGATGACAATGCCACGGCAGTCGCGTACATTTATCGCGACGCCACCCTCGCGTTATGGCATGGCATCTTGGGATGCAAAAAGCGAAGCACTGTCGCGCACATGATCCCACGGTCAGATGGCCTAGTGGAGATCTCTTTTTGAGATCGATCCGCCTAGTATGAATAAATATTTCAAGATCTCAGAACAGGAAACTTGGCCCGAATTCTGAAACGAATGAGGGACAATGCTCAAATCATACTTAAATACCCTCACAAAGCGTTACAGTATCGGAGATCTTGGGATGAACATTCTAACCGAGGTGATCGCATGTTGACCCGAGGGAACCTCGTATAAACACAAACATCAATTAATTGACAACCGTTAGTGTGACTAACCGTTTAGATTAATTTATTTTGACAATTGTATTTGTTCCTCCGGATCACAAGCTAGGGTTAGATTTGGCGAGGAGCCAAAAAGAAGCTATCCGCCAACTCTCACAACACTCTGAGCCACTCAAATAAAAGCAGAGACAAAACCACGTGTCACAACCCTGAACCCCAAAGGGGGGTCCTAGACCCCCCCCCCTTGTAGCCCTGCACCACACCATCTCACACTCCGCCATATCCCCTCCGCGCTGAACCCATCAAAACCCCTACGACTTTCATGCTCGGTTACAACAGAACCAAACCCCGCCAGCACAGCCCGTATTTCACTGCTCAAGATACTCAAAATCCCCTCAGAATCAGCGCGTATCTACCCACAACTGTCACTCTCAGTTATGTTACGACGCTTCGCAACCGTTCGCCCGCCGCGCCGCCCTTTACCTGCAACGCATACTCTCGCACCAGCGCAAACCGTATTTCAACGTCAGCTACGCTCACGCGTATCCGCCACCAACTTTCACGACCAGTTACCCCGCAACGCCTTGCGACCTGTCGCACGCACTTTATGTGCAACGTATACTCCCGCACCAGCGCAGACCGTATTTCACCATCAGCGACGATCACGCGTATCCACCTCCAACTTTCATGCCCAGTTACACCGCAACTGTTCGCGCCCTGTCGGCCGCAGTTTATATACTGCTGGAAGTGACGCCCCGACTGTCATTCCTACTATAGTTAGGGTGTATGACCGTCACCGGTCCCGGAACCCTAGACCCCGAACATATAACGGGAAGACTGAGTATTCTCACCGGTTATCTATTCTGATTATCTGACTCACCGAATATACAGTCCAGCTGATATATTCAGCAGGTTTGGTCCCACGCACTCTTAATTTTACACTGCGACTTTGGCCATGATTGGCTAAACACCGACGCTTGAGATGGGGTGAGGGGCCCGCGTTAGAGAGGTTTTCGGTATGGGCGGTATGGCTCAGTTACGGACGCGCGGTTGATTGGACATGATTGGGGCGCGCGTTACGGCAGCTTATTTTCCGTGCAGTATCGTTGGGCTGGATTTTGTTGTTTCTGGTCACTAGTATACCGTCCGGCATTGATCACGTCCTTTCGTCCCACACGACCGCGTACTATTTGCTGTTTCCCCGGTTTATCCTCGACGACCCGCCGCAACTCGCAAGCCGTCGCCCACACCGTTAGCCTCACCTCGCATTATCCACCTCACCCTGTCTCTATAGTCATTTCATCATGGGTACTTCTACGAGATCACACACTGCGGCCGCACGCCGCTCACTAGTTACCATTTTCGACGATGCCGCAGCCAGACATGCGACCACGCCAGCCACTCCTACGGTTGCGACTGCACCGGCTGCCCAATCAGCGGGGGCGATGTTCCTCGACGAGGTCAGACGTCTGGCGAAGGAGTCCTTCGACGAGCGGGCCGCCAAGCTCGTCATCAAGAAGGTGTACGACGACAAACATGGGCGTTTTCACGGTACGGAGTCGGGCGTCGGCTCCGTCTTCGCCCGTCTGGTCCTGGCGCTACGGGACATTTTCGTCACTGAGGAGGACGCGTTTTCTTCCCTGTTCGACCTGGAGGATGCCACCCTGCCCGTCCGCGCTGAGGCGAACAAGCTGTTGTTTTCGACACTGGAGTACATCATCGCTCCGGTGTCGCCCGCGGCAGACTGGATGGAGTCTTCGGCGGAGGCACACCCGTTTGATGGGAAACGGGTGTTGCTGGAGATCGCCAGGATGCTTCTGGATTCCGGCGGACCCTTTCAGGGCACCGCAGACCTTCTGGCCATCAAGATCACCCAGTTCGACCCGTCGCGGACTATCGCCGCCTTCAACGCCGCTCTCCGTTCCGCTCGACGGAAGAGCACCCTCGACGACATGGAGGTCAAGTCCCTGTACATCAAGTCCCTCGACCCGGTTTTCTATGCCCCGGTTGTCAACCGCCTTTTGCTGCACGACCAGCGTGCGGCGGAGTCCCTCGCCACCATCCAGCAATGGACCCGTGAGTGCTACGCACAAAACGGGACGGACTCGCACGTCCCGCCTGCTGCGCGCACGTTCTCCGCCTGGGGGGCCGCTCTGCCACCGGCTGATGCGACTAGGAGGGTGCTCCCAGTGCCGGCCGACCGGGTTCCTCGACTGCTGCTCCGGGCTGCCGCAGCTCAAAGGGAACCATATGCACTGGTGCTGCAAACTGCTGAAACCGGAGGGGCACTGCAGAGCAAGGCTCTATATCGATATTTCCGATAACCGATGCTAGAAACAGCAAGTCAAGGCAGTGGGGACCCGAGAGCCGACGGAACAAACGGATGACTAGACTCGTATAGATGGACATAAATACTGAGTCTAGGTCACTAGCTGTACACCGAGAATGACACACTGGATATGACACCTGACTGTACGAACTAGTCAGGCTGTCATTTCCAGCACACCACCTCATTTGAGGTGCACAGCTTGTGACAGCACACCACCCTAGCTACTAGAGTCTACTGAAAGAAATGTAAGAGGTCAACTCTAGGAGCTAGCTAGGTCTCAAGATGTGGTTGAGTGCTAAAGCATAAATTACATGCTAAGATGTGAGTGAGCTGTGATCACGAGATAGAAATAACATGTCCCCGCCGATCAAAATTCTCTTTTCCAGCAAGTGGCTGGCAACGTGATAAGAGGCTGCCGGTCTGCATGATGGATCTAAGCAACAAATACTAGAAAGTCCTGCCGGTCGATATAGCGTTTTAGTCCCACCGTGGCATTGTGAAAAGGGAGTCCGCCCAAGAATGATGTGCCATAAAAAACAAACGCTGCTCGCAAGTGGCTAGAAACAGTAAATAAAAGCTGCTGAAATACATCGGATCCCACCTACAGCAATTGGCTAGCGTCCATAGAAACGTGCCGCCGGTCAGTAAAAGAAAATCAATAATCATCGGAATAATACTCTTCCCCATCGTAGCTGACAAAATGCTCAGCAAACTCCTCTCGCGCACCACCATACTCCTGAGCATCGTAGGCCCCTGCGTCCCAGGCGGCCCACTCCTCTGCGGTGTAACCTTCATCGAGCTCTTCTCCTTCAGCGAAAGCTGCTTCCGGAAAATTATCGTTTTCGAAATGCTCTCCTGTGTGCTCTGGGAGAGGCTCCACAGGAGAATCATCTACATCATCGGAATATATTTGCGGTAAAAAGTCCTCCCCAAGTGGGGGCTCCAAAACTCCGCCATAAGACTCGCGCTGGAAACCTGTGTCCAGCTCAGGATCTTGTTCCAATCGAAGGGTAGAAAAATGCGGTGCGCAAGCCAAGTGGCCATAACACCCCTCTTCCTCCTCCAAATCGTCTTCAGAATCGTCGAAATACCCAACAGGGTACTCCGATTCATCTTCTTCCTCACTGTCCCCAAAATCATCAAACTGCCGCTGCCCAGAGCCCATATAGTCAGTTGTAGGACGATGATGGTGGTGATAATGAACTTCTGTGCGAACAGGAGGGGCCTGTCGCACAACGTCGCTCACCCTAGGGGTAGGGGAGGGTCTAGTGGTAGTAACTTGCGAAGAAACAGATTTTGAACCGATAGAAACCACGCCATCTCCAACACCCTTCTCGCAAAAAGAAACATCGGACACTCCGGAATCCACAGCGGTCTGAGCACCACCAACCTGCGTGCTAGGCTCAGAAACAACAATCTGCAAGACAACAGGTGGAGAAACCGCCGATGATGCTCCCACAAAATCCGAGCTCCGAAAATGCGTAAGAGCGCGTACCGGAATATCCAAGTACACTAGATATCAGAAAGTCCCGTACTCGTGTGGATAAACTGTATAAGATAAATAAACCCTAAGCTAGATATACCCGGAACGGTCTCGGACGGTCTCGTGTCTAGCCTACCTGTGACACAGCGTGTGTCACAGTACGAACCTACAGATCAGTCAGTAGTCCAGTGTTGGTCCTAGGAATCTGTCATAGGGGCCTGCACCGGGACTCCCAGTCAGGGCTGCCTATACAGATTTCAGCACACCACCCCAGCACTGTGGGTGGTGACTGGCTAGGAGAGTCAGAAAATGTAAGGCTGTTAAGTGTTAGGGCAGGAGCCAGGGTGACAAGGCCTAACTGCTAATCTAACTGTGCAATTCTGATACACAAATTAGAACCCTCTAGCTAGCACAAGAGCAGAAACTCACAGGCAATTAAGGTCCTGCTAAACTACTGAAAGGCTCTGTGCCAGCAAGTCAAATTGAAGATTTCAAAGGTGTCAAAGCAAAACCATAAACCAGATTGAAGAAGTCTTTGAGGTCACAGGAGTTCTGCACACCACCATGTTGGTGTGCCTCCAGAGTGAGCAAGAAGTCAATCGACAGTACCAAAGTAGTCAGCGGTGGCCTCACGGAAGTCCATCCCATAGTAGGAAGTAAAGTAACCAGCTCCATAATAGTGCCCCGCATCAAGAGGACCGCTCTCATGTAAGGCCATGCCGTAGTAGAATGCCATGTCAATACCCAAATCCGCTTGAGCCAAATCCTGAAATGCTAAGAAGCTCAAAGTGTCAGGAGGCTCGGGCGGCTGAAGCTGTGGCACATCGTCAGGCAATAGGAGACCCTGAGCCGTCATCACCGGATCAAGAAAATCATTCGTAGAGAAAAATGACGGAGCCTCCCAATCGAGATCACCACCAGGCGAAGGCATCTCCGTAGCCGGTGCACATGCCGACACAGCAGAAGCTGTGGACGCCGAAACAGACACACCTGCAAAAGAAATGCACAACAGAGAGAGCACCGCGAGAGCGCCGATCGCCGGCGTGCCAAAGCCGAAAGGCGGCACACCGCATCCGATAGCACCGGACGGAGCCCGCGGCTTCACCGCGAAAGTACCGTCGGCGTAATCCTCGTAGTCGTCCGTGTCATAGCCCGTCAGGTCAGACGGGTGGACGGCGGCGTGATTCACCGTCTGCACGAAGCCTCCGAACTCACCGCATGTCGCCTCTGTGGTGGTCACCCGCGCCGATTGAGCTGGCGCGGGCCGTACATCCTTCGCCTGCGAAACAGGCATAGCAGGGGCCGGCACGGCGGACGCCGATGCCGCCGCACCACCCGCCGGAACCTGCCCCTCCGGTGTGATCCCCGCCGCAGCGGCAGGGCCACACACCAGAGCCGATGCATGCTCCTCAACCGCACTCCCAGGAACAAAGGATGCGTGAGTGTAATGTACCTGCTCTTGGGCGGCCTGAACCTCGGAGGTGAGGGCATCAAGCCGCCGCAAGATGTCCTCGTCGTCGGTCCCGCCAGAAGGCGGAGGCGGTACGCTGAATCCGTAGGCCGACACGTCGATGCCGCCAATCCCGCCCGCGGAAAGCACAGCGGGGGGACCATAAGCCGAAGCCGCACGGGCGAAGGCCTCCGGTCCATCATCCGCAGCCTCCTGGAAAACCTGCACAAGTGCCAGGGTGTGAAGACCCTCCGCATCCTCCTCCTCAATAGGAATGCAGAAGGCCGCTGCCGTGGCCGACGAATGCTGGCGCCCACCAAGAGGGCAGTCGCGGTACGCGTGATAGGCGTCCCCTTTGCCCGCCTTGCGGCAACGGTGGCAAAGGGGCTTGGCCTTCATGCTGTCCCTGTCGAACCCCACAGACGGTGCCGGGTGCACACCCACTCGATGGCCTCGTGGATGCTGCTTACCGCGCGGCTGCGGCTGCTGCTGTCGCTGAGCCGCGCCCGCACGATTGCCCTGCACAAGCGCCTTCAAGGCGGCGATTTCGTCGAGAAGGACCGCGTACTCAGAAGACGTGATAAGGGCGGAGGGCTTACCGCCCGCCCCCAGTGTCTGCTTCTCACGCACCGCCGCCCCATCATCCGACTGCGCCCAGGCCTGAAAGATGGCCACGACGAGCGCCTGGAGCGAGCGGAGAGTGACCCCGCTAAGGTCACCCGCAAGCGGGTACCGCACCTTCACCGCCGCGTAGAACACGGGGTCGAGGCGGTTGTAGAGGGACAACTTACGGGTCTCGTCGGTGGGCTGCCAGTCAGGAGCGCGGTTATCCCGCACCAGACGTTGCTCACGAGCCAAGATCGGCTGCGGGTCAACGCCTGCGGGATAACGAAGCGCCGCATGCTCCTGCTGGTGGCTCTCGCGAAGGACCGTCGGCACGCTCCCCTTGATGATGTCGATGAGGGCACGACGTCCATCTCGGTCAGCCGAAGAGTCCGTACCCCGAAGCCAGGTGTCGGCCACAGAGTTGCGCTCCACGACGAGGGCCAAGACGTCATAGAGCAGCCCATTAACCTTCTCGATAACCAAAGAGGTGGGGTCGTCGAGGTCAAAGGGGGTCAAGTCCAGCCCAGCGGACTCAAACTCGGTCCGAAGCTGCACCACCAACTCGGAGAGGCGGTCGGTGTCGTCGGTACCACGATAATGATGTTTCTTGGAACCAAGGATATCCTCGCGGATACCCTTGGCCCAAGCCCGATGTAGTCTCCCCTTGTAGACCACGTCGACCGCAGCGTGTTGGTCAACGAGATGCTTCCGCAACGCGACAGCGGCGTCGGAGTTGCCGGAAGGATTAGGGGGCACCACCGACAGGCGGGGTGCTAGCGGTTGGGGTGTCCCGAACCGCATCTATAAGCCGTATAGAGGCGTCCAAGTCGGAGTCCTTCAATAGGCGTTTACGAGCTCGTGTAGATGTCGCCATTCTTCTGAAAGCCAGAGAAAAGATGATGCGCGGCAGCACGTTTGGGTGTTGTGGCGGAAATGGAGGGATGACGTAACGGCAGAACGTGCGGAGCGGCGAAAAGAGCGAAGGGCACTTGCAAATGTCGGCGTGGTCGAAGGTGTCCGGAGCACCAGCCCAAAATACGTAAACCAGCGTGATCAGGGCAGGTAAAGTAACGCAAATGAACATTGCCAATCCCAAGCAATAGCAACGCGCGGTGTCCATGACTCGCAGCCGCAAAATACGTCTACCGTAAAATCATGTCCAAATCCTAGTCGCACCCAAACGCGCAAGTGCGCACCACCTCTTCAAGCGGCTGCTTAGCCAATCATGGCCAAGATAGCAAGTGGAATGAAAACGTGGATGGGGCCACGACCTACCGGAATATCCAAGTACACTAGATATCAGAAAGTCCCGTACTCGTGTGGATAAACTGTATAAGATAAATAAACCCTAAGCTGGATATACCCGGAACGGTCTCGGACGGTCTCGGTGTCTAGCCTACCTGTGACACAGCGTGTGTCACAGTACGAACCTACAGATCAGTCAGTAGTCCAGTGTTGGTCCTAGGAATCTGTCATAGGGGCCTGCACCGGGACTCCCAGTCAGGGCTGCCTATACAGATTTCAGCAGCGCGTGCCATAGAACGAATAAGGCCAACGGTGCGTGCGCGGTTCAGCGAATCCAAGCTCTGCATCTTTCCATCAATAGTCGCTAAAAGAGCCATGAGCTCCTCACTCGAAGAAATCTGGGGAGATTCCATCAAAGAAAACGAGATTTAAAGATGAAATAACGTAACAAAAATCGTAGGAGTCCACCTCGTCGTAACTGCCCAAAGCTGAAACTAACTGCTTCCAAAAAATCGTAGAAACCAAATCTGAGCGCGCCACAAGGCGTGGACGCACCCTCTCGAAAGAGATAACGACAAATAATAAAATTTCTACGCTAAAATCACAACACGCAAGCGTGAAGTGGGACCAAAACCTGTTAGAAACTGCAAGTCAAGGCAGTGGGGACCTGAGAGCCGACGGAACAAACGGATCACTAGACTCGTATAGATGGACATAAATACTGAGTCTAGGTCACTAGCTGTACACCGAGAATGACACACTGGATATGACGCCTGACTGTACGAACTAGTCAGGCTGTCATTTCTAGCAACCGATACTATCGATCCCTCCTCTTTTTGGTACTGTCCTCAACACGATAGGTGTTCCCCGCGGTAAGATTAAACCACTCCTCAAAAAACTTTCAAGAATTTGTAGGCAACACACCAAAAACAGGCGAGACGTGTTTCCGTTAAACACCACCACCACCTTAAACACTGACCCACATACAGTTGACATCTCGAGCGATGAAACTATGACAGAAACAGAAGCCGTGCAACAGTCAAATGATTTTCTTCAAACCCTCTTGCAATAATTTTCAAAAGTCTTGCAATATAAGATGGGTTGGGAGCTGGGAGTGTAAAACTCCCGGCTCCCGGCAGGGACCCAAGGAGGGGCCGTCCCCCCCTCCCCTCCCCCGCCACCCCCCTCTCCCCCCGCCCACCTGGCCACCTACCTCAACGTGTCCAAACCCCCCTTAATTCTTCGACTTCCCTCCCCACCGCTCAGATTCAGCCACCCCTCCACTCACCCGGCCATGGCTGCTTCTCCATCTTCTAGAGTTTTTTTATTGCCTAGCACTTAGCTTTTCTCTAGATGTCACCCTGCTGAAAAGTGGGTTGAGCCCCTTTGCGGGCGCGCTATAGCAGAGGGAGTAGCCCCTGGTGTTTTCACTAGCCTGCTTTGCAGGGATACCGCACTCTCGGGACTTTGTCCCCTTTGCTAGCGTAAATGTTTTATTATTATCATTAT
>LGRX02017632.1:0-24394 GCA_001247695.2 Cymbomonas tetramitiformis
GGAGTCTGGGGGGGAGGGGGTGAAAGAACGAATATGGTGCATTTCATACGAATCAGCAATGTCGCTATTTGAAAATTTTCGCCTGCGGCGCATGTCGGATCACTCGTAATACTACGAAAGACCCCACGGTACGCTGCGCGTGTCGTGGGACCCGCCGCCGCCGCGCGTGTTGGGACCCACCGCGCGTGTTGGCCCCCGCCGCGCGTGTCGGGACCCGCTGCGCATGTTGGCCCCCGCCGCGCGTGTTGGGACCCGCCGCGCGTGTTGGCCCCCGCCGCGCGTGTTGGGGCCCGCCGCGCGTGTTGGGACCCGCCGCGCGTGTTGGCCCCCGCCGCGCGTTTTGGGACCCGCCGCGCGTGTTGGCCCTCGCCGCGCGTGTTGGCTCTGCCGGGGGGGGGATAGGATCCGACCCCCCAAGGCAAAATATCGAGGTCTAGGGGGGGGGTCCAACCCCCCCAAGGCAAAATATCGAGGTCTGGGGGGGGGTCTAACCCCCCCATGGCAAAATATCGAAATCTAGGGGGTCCAACCCCTAGACCTGAAAACAGAGTCAGGTATTTCAATGTGATGTGCTGCCTCCAGGGTCAAAGCGTGGGCAGCCCTTGCATATGGCTGTCCTAACATATGACCCCTTACACAACCACAGAAAAACTTATGCCGTGCGTAATCAGCTTTCTGACAAGTTTGGGGGGCTTTCCAGTAATTCGCAAAATAGCAGCCGGTACACGTTGCAAGTTGTGAACGATCTTGAAGCCCGCAGTGCAGGCAAACTGGGTACAAAATTTTCATCTGTGAAGGCAAATTATCATGCACGCTTGCGTCATACATTTGAAATTGTATCTTATGGTCCTCTTCCATCGATTTCTTGAGCGCTAATTCTGAGGGCGAGGACACTACATGGGAAGCGTGTAGAGGGGGGCCATCCTTATTAAATACAACTGTATTCCTTAAGTACCTTCTGTATTTTGCCAGGATTTACCAGTATTTCGGAACGCTTCCCATGTAGTGAGTACCTACGGTTATCTATGGCAGATCTGCATAAGCCGACACCACGATCGCCGCCTACTTACCACCCATGCCCGCCTGCATTGCTCGCGCTTCCCAGCTCGCAAGTTAGTTATTGTTGATATGTTGTCATTATCTGAGAATTATCATTATAGTAAATTTAAGTTCCACTTTGTGACAACTGTGAACTTATGTGAATTTCTGGAATTTCTGCGATTTCTGCGATTTTACCATGGTTTGTGAACTTATGTGCATTTCTGAAAAATCTGCGATCTGGAAACACGGATTGTCATTAACTGAGAATCATCATTATAGTAAATATAAGTTTCTGTTTGTGACACAGGTAGATATCTGGAAATACAGCTTGTCATAATTAGAGAATTACTATTATAGTAAATATAAGTTTCTGTTTTTGACAACTGTTAATTTGTGTAGACTGATCTGTAATTTTTCCTCACAGTGCGATTTGACCCACATCTGTGATCGGTGTACACAGCATGTGAACTTATGTAGATTTCTGGAATTTTGTGATCGGAGCTGATGAGATTACGGGTTGCAATGCTTGTCATTATTAGAAATTGATCTATATAGTAAATTTAAGTTTCACTTTCTGACACGCAGGTACAGCTGCAGAAATTAGTTGTGATTTATTGAAAAAGTGAGGCAATGGTTACCTAAAATATTTTTTGGCGTTTCATGCTTTTTTTGCGATTGCGATCCTTGTCATAAACTGAGAATGGTGTATATAGTAATTTTAAGTTTCTCTTTATGACAAAACTTGATTCCTTTTTCTCTTCCGATATCTTATCATTAATTCTTTAAAAAATCGAAGAAGTTCATTACTAAAAGTACGGTATACGTATCAATTCCAATACAAAACGTAAAGTGTTGTTATCAAATTGTTCGCCGGAAATGTCCGCTATTCTTAACTCAACGTCACCAACTTCAATGTAATTTACACTTGAATTTAATGTAAATCTTTTTGCTTTCGTGGTATTTATCGTTATTGTTGAGCATTTCAAGAAATATTCCGTACCAATCTTTGGTTGAATTGTAGTATTGGTGTGTGTTATATCTTAAACGTAATATCATCTTGTCCATCACTACTTATAGTAGTAAAATCCAAGTAAATAATAAAACTATCATCAGGAAATTGAATGGTTCGTATATTTTCATCTCCGGGTGCTGAAAGCGTAGTTACTCTTGAATTTCCTTCACAATTCAATTCTTTTTTACTCTCAACTCATCAACAGACAAGACAGGAGTTTGAACAATATCAGCTTCTATTAAATTAGCACCTTGGATACCACCTAACATGTTAATTCTAAAAAGTTCATTTGCTGGTATAACAGGTCGTTTATGAAACTGCAAAGCATACACTGAATTAACTGCTGCTTCATCAACCAGTGATGTATTCAAATCTATAAATGTTGAATTAGCAGATTTTGGCCCTTGTAATTCTAAATTTGTCTTGGAACCTAATTGTACAACGTTGACAATTTCACCATTGACTCTTGCATTTCCATTTACTTCTAAATCGGAAATCTTTACACTTGCTCCAGCGGTTGCTGGTTCCAAAACTTTATTTGTTTCGGTCCATTTTGAACTTTGTACAGGATTGTATGTTTGACCATTAACGGTATCACATGTTAAATTCTTACAAACTAAACTTTGTCCAAAACTTGACATATATCATATATACCTATTTAAATTTTATACGATATCGCTTGTATTGTTTTATATGATTAATGCCTAACAATGGTATTGCGTCATCATAAACATCTACCTTTCCAAAAGCAAGTTCTTCAGTTACATCTAAGACTAATGGAACATCGTCAAATTCTGTAGTATTCTGTTCACTTCCGACTCCAACAACCACACTTGGTTGATTTCTAAAATCGGACGTGCCATCTGGATGAATTATCCCAATACCTCTTGCATCGGCGGTGGACATAGTTGTAACCTGGGCACCCGTATCATATATTAAAGAAACATGCTCATCTGACATATCCATTGCCAAGGATACTGATACAAATTTATCTTGGCGATCTGTTTTTTGTTTAGTTTTGGGTAAGTTCTGTTTACTATATCTAACTACGTTTCCTTGGGCGTCAGCAATATTTCTTACCTTGCATCGGGTGTTTGCAAGTCTACCATTTACAATACCTTTTATTCTCATACCGACACCATCTTGGACAATGGTTTCACAACTTGGTAAATTAGGATTATTTCGCTTTACAGGCATTCATAATAATCAGGTAAAATAATTGAATCCTGGGCTTACCCAAATCAATACACCGCCACCAGCACCAGCCACTTTTGATTCCATAGCTGTTCCGATATATGAATCGCCCGTTGTGATCTGAGCACTATTAATTTCCCCACCTACTATGCATTTCACACGTTGGCCCTTCACATACGTATTATCTGTAGCAGCGGCATTCTTACATGTAGTGAAACCGCGTCCGATCAACACGAAACAACTCTGAGTTGCAGCACTGTCTTGAATACAGACACCGATGGATGTACAATTCTGACTACTATGAGTATACGAGTTATTGAACGGTTGAACTCCATTTACGTTGTTTATTCCATCGTCATCAAACATGACAATTGTTGAAGCACTAATCGTATTGGCTGTGTTATTTACAAATGTGAAAACATCCCCGGTGAATCGTAGCGGGTTGGCTGGAAGTGTTGTATGAGCATACGCTTTCGTAATGAGTGTCAATGGAACACCGGTTAATGTCAGTGAATCTGTAGAACTTGGATAGGCATAGTTCAACGAGTTACTCAGAATTATACCCGCTGCATCCAAGTCTCCACTCAAATTTATGTTTGAAGCGGTATCGCCGTTTGCGACCACCTGGGCGAGCGTCCCAACGGATCGGAGCCTTGAAGTACTGCTCCACTTCTAACTTCATTTGATGCAGAATCATAATATAATTGCATACTTTCTGAACTCACATCTGGACTGGATCTAATGGGTCTGATATAGCAACTACTTGCGACACCGGCATTCAGTTCAACCCCGCTTGCGTTCAAAACGATTGTGTTATCTGTATTCACCGTACTCTGGGTACTGTTTTGTGCTGCTAAAGCACCGATGTTTACGCTACACTCGCCGGCTGTAAATTCACCTGCGTATTTTCCGATGTTCACTGCTGCATCTTTGTCTATTGCCAAATGGGTACGGTGGGTTAACCCACCGTAATGGCGATTTTAAACAACCCAAAGCTTCTATGTAACGGCGTATATTGTCTCAAACCTATGTTTTATGGCACTCATTAAGAGTCCCTTCGAACATGGAAAACATAATTTGCACCATTCTAAGGTGTTTTCGATATGTAAGAGGCGCACGAAGTTGCCAAATATTATGGTGGGTTGGGAAATTTGCTTACGGTGGGTTTACAAGTGTCACAAATATTGGTAGATCCGTGCCGTACGGAGGGAGGCGGTAGTATGCGATCTTAGGGTTGGCACTTCATATATGATAGTTGACAATGTTAAGTTTTGATGTACATCACTTGGGGAGGCATGTGCATATCGTAGGCATGCTACGTTACCATGGGGGTGTCGGGGTTCATTAAGCCCTAAAATTGGCTAAAATCCGTTATTTTCATAGGGTTTCGTGGGGGAAATAAGTTCACGTCAATGGGTACAGCTCAAGCAGCTGCAAAAGTTTGTACATCAAAATATATCAGTATACCAAACGTTTTTCATCTCAACAAGGCAATCCATTGTGTTTAAGCATGTGCATTGTCATGTATTCACCCAAGTGCAAATACGCGGTGATGAAGACGAGGGACTTCGCGTGTTTGTCTCCGGCATATTCGAACGCCACTTCGAATCGCTTGCCAGGTGCTTTGTCCGGGTCACATGTGGTCACTCGAGCCTTCAATCTATAGTCAAGGGGGTTGGGACATTGCCCGCCAAACTCTTGGACAGTCCATTCCTGCCCACACGCACCAGCGGGAATGCATAACTCACACCCTACTATTTTCTCAAGTTTTCTCAAGTTGAGCGCATTAGGAGGCATGTTTAACAGCGTCTGCCGCCAAGTCTATTGACCCCCGAGTACTTTTAGTATCAGTTTTAGGTGTCTAGTTGGTCACTATAATGTCACATTTCTTGCGGAACCGCGTAACGACCCCGTTACGCGCCAAACGCGTAGGGTTGGTTTACCCACCGTAACAGCGTGTTACGGTGGGTAAACCCACCGATCTGGCAATAGACATCTTTGCAGTTAACCTGACCACAGTCATCGCCTATCGCCACTACGAAATCCCCGCAGTTGGTATTGGCTGCACCCGAGCCGATTGCTATGGTGTCGTTACTTGTTGTATTGTTAATAGATAATGCATTGCGGCCGATCGCTATAGAACGGTCTCCAATGTGGTCGGCGTTCGTAAAGGACTGCGTTTGCTCACCGATTGATATTTTACCGAAACCAGCAGAACCTGGTTCAATCCTAAGATTATTTCCACTGAGTTTCTCTTGATTGACAATCATGGTACCTGTACCTGTATATGAAACATCGGCGACACTGCTTGCAGCCCCTCGGGTGGTCACATCTTGAAGTGTAGATGTATCAGGTTGAACTGGGAGATTTGTTAACGCTGACCCGTCACCTACAAATGCAGATGCACTAATACTATTTGTGGTCGTGCTACCTTGGTCAGTGACCGATTGTAGATTCTGATTTGCACCAGAAGGTAAGTTTGTCAAAAGGCCTTGTCCCACAGATAAGTTTGGCAAAGTATCGTTAAATTTTATTGAAGTGTGTACCTTTAGCGACCCATCTGTCAACAAGGACATCTGTTCTCGTTCATTTAATGGGTCTTGAGTATCTATGAATTTGATATCGTTCTGGTAGCGTATATCTGACCCGATATGCATGGTCTCAAGCGGCGATTCAACGCTGCATATAGTTTGACACACCACCGTATCGCAAGTGAGTGTATCAGTTGGACCCGTACCATTTACAAATGGTTTACCGTTAATTTCTTTCACAATTAAATTGGAACCAAAAGCTGACATTATATATTATACACGATTTAATAATTTACGGTGGAGGATCTGGTCTTGTGATTAGTTTCATAAAGATTTGTGCAGGTTCAGTATCTGCAGTCCGATATCCATACAGTCCATTTACCGGAACTTGACTGTTAAAGGGTGGTGTGTTAGTTGGACCGGTAACAATCGGAAGATTTTCTATTCTAAATTTGCTTAGCTTTCCCGCCATGTTGAAATCTGCAATACCGGGGTCCCCGCTTTGGCTTGCATCGAAATTAAATATAGCTTCAGTTCCTAACAAATTAATTTGAGTTCTTGCTTCCGGTACCTTACCATTTTTACCATCACGACCAATTGTCATCCCTTTACCATAGAAATCGATTGCCGTAACTTTTGTTGCATTCAATTCATTACCAAATGAAGACATGTTGATATATATATTAACTTATGAAAAAAACAAAGGTACAGGTTGTAACAACCGACTATTTAATGGATGCTCCATCGGGAAATGGAACATTTCCATCTTTTGAGAAAGCTTTTCACCATGCCCTAAAGTATAAGATTTGTATCCAGCCAGAGGATGAACGTTGCTTATCCTAAATGGTGGATATGTGATGTCATTTATTGTTTTACATGGTAGCTGTTGCATCATAACCGGTCTAAAACCTGACATTTGAAACATCGTCGCGGTGTGAATTTGTTTGTCCACATTGGGACCTACGTCTTTGATCATATTGTATGAAACCAATCCTAGTTGTTGAGCCATGTTTGTATACTATTAACCCCTTTTTAAAATACCGTTTCAATTACACGGTTTTGACCGATACGAAGAACGGCGGTTGTTTCGCAAATGATCATGGTTTCGTTTGTTGTAAGTACCTCCGTTTGTAGCTCATCTACTGGTCGTGCAGTAGAAGTCTGATAGTAGAAGAATGAACTGTTTAAACCCCGAGAATCCAATCCTGTCATGGATCTTACGCCCATTTCTGATGGTAAATTCAAACGTACCATAGGAATGAATTGGTAGTTGAGCCAATCGTCGTAACTGTTAATATTACAACCCGACAACGTTCCGTAATTGTCAGCGTTACCGATGGTCAAGATATTGAATGCAGCAAGAGGGTCGACTCGATAGCTAGGAACGAACAGGTTTTTAATGTTAACCCTTAAACCGTTTCCTGGGTCATATATGACCCAAGGGTACCTAAAATTGATTTATGAAGCCGTCTAAAATCCAAAAATGCTTTTGAAAACAGTTTTGAAAAGGTCTCCCTTATGCGCATCAAACTGCGTGCCCAATGTTCCTCAAAACTGTCGCATGCTTCCAAGCTCGAACGATGAAGAGTGTGAAAATCGTTTGACACAACACACGGTTATGGTTTGCGCGTATAAATACGCATGTTCAACCCTATTTAGGTCACGTTACATCTTCAACACATAGCTAGGCGTTATGCAAAACATGCTAGGGTCATGATTAGGGTTTACACGGGGCAGTGAATACGCATTCAGCGCCGCAATGCGTGAGATATACATTCATTGGTGACATCGCACTTTCACTCGATGCTCAATTTTGAACAATGCAGTACGATGCGCCTTTGAAATACGTTTCAAGTGGTATGCTCAAAACGCAAATCGGCCTTCGTATGCGGCGGGTATATGGAAAACATTGACTTCAACCAAAACCAAAAATAGTTATGACGGTTTAGGGGTTAAATTGCAGAGAACCGAGGCCACCTGCTAAGAATTGAAAGTATGATGGTAGGTAGGTTGTGCCACATGTATTACTCAATTTGATGAGCCCTTTGGATTTTTCTCTATAATCAGCAGGCCTTTGCACAGCATATATGTTATTAATGTATCGTGAACTCAAAGAGAACCTTGTTGATTTGTCCAAAGCAGCAGCACTTTCAAAAAAGGTAAAGTAATTGTAATATGGTATTTCTAAAAATCCATCAGCACGCAATTTTGCTCTCAACGGCAGCATCATATACTCCAGAACTGAATGTGATCGTCTCTACGGTAAAGTAAAGTCCTTCCAATTTAAAATTACCGTCCGATGCTATTTTTTCTTGAGCTTTTGTGTCAATTGCTGCACCAGGTGTTTTTGTTTTTTGCCAACACCCTAGGACTTCTGGACCTGCAAGGTACAGCCTTATCTGAATCGGTGGCAAAAGTGATGTATCAATATAGGATGGTTCACCTTCCCCTAGAAAAGATAGCCATTGATTCAAAATGTATGGACGAGGTTTAGTGTAAAAGTTCTCGGCTACAGAGATTTCTTGATTCTTAAGTCAATACTGACAAGTCATTTCTTTGCAGAGTGTCGTTTTAATAGTATCACGTACACAACTGACGGTGTTGTAGGATTGAAAACCAGTGGTCAACTGCTGCCCTCCGGCGAAGATTTCCATTCTTTGAATCAATTTCTCGATGCCATTGGGGAGCGTCGTTTGTAATTCATCAGCAACTGCAGCGGCGTTTGTAAATGCTATAGGGGTCGTACAGGAACCTAAACAATGCATGGATAGACTTTTCATGTTTACAATAGAATTTACAGGCAGATTCAAAGTAATGGTACTATACCTTGATGCTTCAGTGAGATTAGTGGTTTCTAATCTGAAGTAATTAGTTGAATACGAGTTCATTTTACTCAAGCCGTACGCGAGTGACATCGGAAGGCTCATTTTTGTATATATATTATAAAGATTATAAAATATCTGAGAGACCAGCAGGTGCCAATTCTTCAACCTTAATGCTTAATGAATAGTTGATACTGCCGTCTGATGCTTGAGTCGGAGATGCCAATGTGACCAGTCTCGCTTTAGAATCTGTAAGTGTGATTCTAAATGAAGTAAATTGAGACCCAGACACTTCAATAACAAAGTTGTCATTTGGATATATATATCTTATGAAATCTGTCGTTGTGTCACTTGGCAATAATATTTTCGCCCAGATATCAGAACTGATCATTTCGTTAGTATTTGTAAAGGTAGAAAGGTTGGTTGATTCTATATTGTGTGTAGGGAGAGATGTTATCCTAAGATACAATGCATCGTTGGTTTGAATGTTGCATGGATATATTGAAAATCTTTGTTCATTAGGTAATAAATTATTTGAATCAAACAAATCCAAAAGTTCAGATATCTCTGCCAAACCAGCTGTGCTTCTATTGACACGACCACCGAGTATTTGATCAGAGTCGTTGTATTGTCCAGCAATAGAAACTGAATCTAAGGCACTTTGTAGGTTACTTCCAGGTAAAGCTTGAAAATCGCCACTGACGCTAAACGATACAAGTTTGATAGTGGGCTGAGCTGGTGTTAATGTTATACGAAATTTGTTTCGGAAATCTTTATCGCCGCCGCCATTGTAAGTGACGGTTACTGAAGTGATGGTTGTTGAAATGGCACCGATAGCCTTCATTAATTCAGTTTCTAAGACATATGTAATTTGACTTAACTCTGTATAAGTTGCTGGACTTTAGGTTCAGGGTTATTATTATGGGCTCTGATAGCCCCTAGCCTGACCCGTCTCTGATCGGAACCGTGACTCCGCTAGTAGCTAGGATGACAGTACAGTAGTACTGTACTGTCAGTCATCACTTCGTATTATCCGGGTTTCCGAGATGCATGATAAAAGCACTCGGCCGGACTGATTATGGGAGCTTAGCCAGTTTGTTTTACCCGAGCGGAACACCTGTTCTCGCAGGTTATGCGCGTCACCACTTCCCTAGTAATTCTGATGGCACAGCGCCGAGCTGTTGCCATGATTGGCTAAGTTTTGACACAGAGATGGGGTGGGCGCCCCCTTAGACAGTGGTCTTCTCTCCGCAGTATGGCCTACTTTTGAGGTGGAGATCAGTTTTTTTTTTCGGCATTTATTCGGCAGAGTATCGTCGCTGAGTATGGTTATACTTTACGTTCCGTTTGATCAGCGGGCAGGACACTCCGCGTTTTGTGGGTCGCTCCCACGATTAGCCACTCGGCTCATGACCTGCTTGATTATGTTGTTGCTTGCTGAGGCTCCTGCAGGAAATGGCCGCTGCGAGATTGTCCATTACTGTCGCACCGCTAGCCCGCAATCCCATCTCACCGTCATTTTAAGAATGGACACAACGCCTAGACCACGTACACGCGCTAGGGCGCGTAAGTTAGCGACTATTTTCGATGATGTTGGGGCACTGAATTCGGCTACCCCTACAACGCCGCATTTAGCTTCGGCTGACGAATCGGCTGCGGCTGCAACGCTCGTTCAGCGGTTACGAAAAGACTCATTTGATGTTCAGTGCGCAAAGACAGCAGCCACTAAAGTTCTGGGAGACAAAACAGCAAAATTTCATGGCAATGAATCGTCGGCTTCGGACATTTTTTCGCAGCTGGTTTCCGAGATTCAGCAGCTTTCACGCTGCAGTCGCAGGCACTTGCACCCCTGTTTGAGCTGTCTGCTGCCAATGTCCCTGTCATGACTGCTGCGAATGAGCTGTTGTATTCTGTGCTGTTGCTGCTGACTGCGCCAGGGTCTCCTGCCCGTAATTGGGTGGAGGCTTCTGGGGCTGATGTTCCTGCTGACGGCAAACGTGCCACCCTCGAGGTGGTGCGTATGCTCGCTGATGATTCGACTCCGTTCGAGTCTCTGACTGAGCTGCTTGACGTGAGGATCTCGGATGACAGTGACCCTGACTCTGGCATTCGTCTTTTTAACAGTTGTCTTCGGGATGCGCAGCGTCTGCAGGCGCTGCCCGAAGACGCTGTTAAAAGGCAATTCCTCTCTGCCCTGTCTGGACCGGCTTACGCCACGCTGGTTGACTCGTTTGCTCGAGCTGACCAGCGTGCGGCTGTGAGTCTGCTCACCCTGCAGGCGCGCGTGCGCGAGCAGTACCGCTGCGGGCGGCTCTCGGGCAAGCGCACTGCGGGGCGCCCCATGTCCGTAGCATCTTGCACCACTGACACTGGCCTGGCTTCGGCCATCGAGCGGCTCAGTTCTCAGTTGGTCAAGTTGCAGCGGGATGTGGATTCCCTTAAGAAGGGTGGCTCCAAGCCACCTCATGGGAAACACGCTCCGCGCGGCTTCCACCGACCTGGAGTGCAACCGCTTGCTCATTCCGCCTCTTCGGAGGTGGCTTTTGACAAGCGGTCTGGCACCTTTGTCCCAACGTGCAGGCACGAGAAGTGCCGCGCCGTTGGGTCGAAGCATTGGCTGAGTGAGTGTCCTCACAAGGACACTCACCCGATGTCCATTTCGGCGTCCTACTGCCAAGCCGTCGAGTCTTATGACTCCGACGTGCTTGCCCTTCGTTCTCAGCGGTACTATGACGCTGGGGATGAGGGGTCCATGGGGCACTTGTGTGCTCTTGTGGGGCAACCTGAAATCTGTGAGCTGTCTGCGCATTCCTTTGCTCCGGAGCCTACGGCTCTGCAGCAGTTCAAGGATGCTGCTGCCTCTACTGAGACTGCACCTGCTGAGCATCTTTCCATTGGCCGTGTTGCA
The DNA here is from genome assembly GCA_001247695.2 of Cymbomonas tetramitiformis. Classification (NCBI taxonomy): domain Eukaryota; kingdom Viridiplantae; phylum Chlorophyta; class Pyramimonadophyceae; order Pyramimonadales; family Pyramimonadaceae; genus Cymbomonas; species Cymbomonas tetramitiformis. The sequence goes on from LGRX02017632.1 coordinate 11,509, forward strand.
TTTGCTGAGGTCAGCGGTCCGCTTGCTGGTGGTGTCGCTGAGCCGACTGCCAGCAAGCAGCTGCTGCCGAAGGCCTCTGCACCCGTGCATGATAGGACGATTGGCTTGCATGAGGTCGGCAGTGCCGCCTTCGTGCCGCCGTCTGCCTCTCTGGCTCTCGGCCCGATGGCTTCTGCTGACAATTCATTCAAAACGTTCAACACTGTCCACCCTGACTGGCTTGACATTGACCCTGAGCCTGTTGAAGTGTGTGACTCCGATGACGATGGAGAGGGCTCCAACTACCCTCCTGATGTCTGCCTGACTGAAGTTGAAGGGGGTGCACCGCCGGCGGCTGCGGCATTTCGGCGATTCGGAGTCCCCAGAGGCTCCAGGCCATTTGGCATCGGAGAGTTTGCGCTCACTCTTTTCATGGTGGCTACATTTCTGTTCAGTGCTACGGCGATGCCGACACTCGTGGTCGGCGGTGGTGTCAGGGGCCTGGTTGAGCCCGGAGCCACCTACGGCTACGGTGCGGTTCATCCCGGTGGTGCATTACTGGATTCCTTTTGCCCGTCCGTGATTACTACTGGTTCGCCAATGCCGCCGCGGGATGTGGAACCGTTCTTTTCTCAATCGACCTCAGCGGCTCTGAAATTTGAGAGTCTTGCCACTCCACTTTGGGATCCGCCTGACCCACTTGGGTCTGGTGGTGTCAATGCTTATGAGTTCTCTTCTCAATTGACTTCGGATGCTTTTCTTGAATGGGATCCGTATGCTGAACTCGGCTCTGCCGACCAGCTTTACAGTGGCTAGAGTCTGCTTGTTTCAATCCCTGGAGGTGTGATTAGCCTTAGCCGCAGTGGTGGGTTGTGCCGGGACAAGTCCCCGGGCACCCAGCTAAAAGTATATCTGTTTCCAGTGAATGCTGTTTGTTATCTGTTTACTTAGCTCCGCTTGCCTAGCCCTATTAGCTACGTCACAGCTCCGGGTGGTGTGCTGGACTTTAGGTTCAGGGTTATTATTATGGGCTCTGATAGCCCCTAGCCTGACCCGTCTCTGATCGGAACCGTGACTCCGCTAGTAGCTAGGATGACAGTACAGTAGTACTGTACTGTCAGTCATCACTTCGTATTATCCGGGTTTCCGAGATGCATGATAAAAGCACTCGGCCGGACTGATTATGGGAGCTTAGCCAGTTTATTTTACCCGAGCGGAACACCTGTTCTCGCATAAGTTGCATAAGGTATTTTCACTTCCGTTAAAGTATGATTCACCGTATCACCCACATAGAAGATGCCATTGGTCTCGTCGATACTATACCATGTCTTTGCACAAGAGAAAGTATTCAAAGTTAATCTTGTTTGTGCTCGGTAATTTATCAGCTGAGTGGGTATGTTCATTTGCAAAACACGCGCGTCTCCATTGCTATTGTCTTCGGAAGACAAGAAGAGTGTTCTTGTGCTAATTACGCTCATCTATATTAATATAACAATTATCTTTTCCTGCAACAATGTGCACATTGTTGCCGATGGAATCAACAGTATCCCGATCTAAAGGCAGTGGTTCTTCAATGTTTCCAGTACAAAGGTCATCGTAATATTTCGGGCGTTTAATGTAATCATCAACAAGCAATTCTACACGAGCTTCTTTGATATCAGGGTATTGGAGTTTGGCCAATCGTATCGATTCTTCACGGTCCATATTAATATATAGAGATAATAAAAAGCTATAAAGGAAACACTTGTCATAAAGTGAGATTTGTATATATAGTAATATCAATCTTCACTTTGTGACATTTCAAACAACTCCCTATCTTGGTCAGCACGACCCGTGACTTCGTGACGTATCGTCTCTGTGATTAGATCATAGATCGGCACTTCACTTAACGGTTTTTGTTCTATAGGACTCAATCCTAATTTTTCACGTATGTAATTCTTCTCGCCTAAGCTTTCTTTAACACCCATTACATTCATGAAATCTGTGAAGTTTACATTTGGAGTTTCTGATAATAAGATTGGTTCTAATAGACCTTGAGTGGTCCTAAATATACGTTCGTCGTTGGTGTCAGTCGGTGTATAATATCCAAGGTATCCTCCCTGACAGCTCAGTTCCTGACAACAGCCTGTATGCTCTGCCTCACGCCGTGCCAGTACCATTTGATGGCACGGGCTACGAGGACGGTCCGCGGGAGTACCACTCTCAGCGGTCTGGCATGTATGGTACCTCTGGACCCTTCATTCCCAGGCTGGAGCTCCCAGTGGCTGTCATGATTGACAACCAGTCGGCTTCCTCCATTCTGAGGAATGTCATGCTATCCACCAAGAGTAAGCATGTGTTGATCCGTTTTCACTGCTTTCGGGGGTGGGTGTGTGCTGGGTACCTAGTGCCTGTTTACATCAACACTTTACTCAACCTGGCTGATATCTTCACCAAGCCTCTTCCTGGGCCCAGGGACAAGGTGCGGGTGATCATCAGCATGATCGAGTCCTTCATGGACGTGATCCGCCCGCACCCCAGTGGTGCGGGTGACTCCTAGGTTCTCTGGTCCTCTGTCCGGCTGAGCTGCAGGCCTATGAGCCGGCAGCGGTCGGGCAAGGGGTCTTTCTGGTCTGACTGGATTGATGCCCTTTGACGTGGTGCCCTTCTGGACTGGACTTTGTGTTCGTGGACAGACTGGTACCTATGACCTGCCCTATGAGACCTTAGACACCGACAGCTCTACTCTGACCTTAAGCACATCTGACTGGATTCTGGCCTTTGACTACATCCTGTACTTCTTTGACATCTTCTATGACCTTGAGTACTGGTTGACCGTCGAGCTGAGCAGCATCGGATGGAGTATCTATCGGGGAGCGGGATCTGGCGGAGACCAGTCACTATTTTCATATCCTTGTGGCAGTCCACCTAGTTGGCATGCATATACTAGTACTTTAGCATTCGGTTTAGAGGGTTAGCCGGAAGCGGGGATGGCGGCAGGTCGGCCCTTTGGTTGATGTTGTTCTGATCCGTGGACGGGGACCTCTTAGTTTGCATTAGCTACCTGTTTCACATTCTTGTGCCACCTCAGCCGAGGTGGTGTGCTGAGATTCAGTAGTTCAGTATCACGTATGACGTATGACAGTGACAGTGACAGTACAGTGACTTCCTACCTGTACTCAGTAGTTCGACTTCGGTAGCTTAGACTGTGACACACGATATGATTGCCTAGTGACGGCCTCCGAGCTTAGATAGCCTGAGAGTCGTGTATTCATTCTATCTTTTGATATACCCGATTGCCTCGCTCAAACCCTACGGCGTTCAGCGTTTTCATTGTGTCACTAGGACATTCTAGTAAAGAGAAACCTTTTATTTTGGTCAAACAGTATCCATCGGCGAACTTCAAGCTGTATGACTTTGGTCCAGTGCTCAAGAATTCAATACACTTTCCATGTTCTTTCTCTAATCCTTGAAGCTCACACTTGAGATAACCGAGCCATGGCTGTCTATAACCAGTCCCATGAGATATATGATAGTTTTCTTTTGTTTCTATATATATAATAGAATCGGTATCAAAGTATAACACATTTGAGAACCCGGTTACTTCAATGAGTTCATACAATTTCAATCGTCCATAGCTGGCCATGAAGGCGGCCAACACCTCGTTCGTTGAAAACCGTGTATCGGCATACACCTTTGAATTCTCGGTAAAATTCATTAATACCATCTCATTATCTTCCGATCCAATAAATTCATATTTACAATCATATCTCTTATTACTAATTGTATTGTCGCTCGCTCGTCATCGACAACCAATGGTGATTTGCCATTTGTGCACTTACAAAAGTCGTATTGCAATGGCATCTTTGAGTTGGCATGTTCTGATTGGCTTTCCCGATAGTGGGTGCACATGGTAAGGGCCCTACCAAAATGCTTCAGGTAGGAAGGATGGTGTTCCCTCCCCAACCCCGCCCCTACCACCGTGGGAACGCCATTCGCCTTATCCCACCTTCGCACAAGGGACGCTTATGGGAGCCGATTCATCGTGCGAAAGGTCGCCAAAAGAGAACATTCGTGCCGAACCGCGCAAAAAACGCGACTGAATCGGCTGTCGCGGGCTGTCGCGGGCTGCTCGATGCTGTTTCCAAATGCTCATGCTGTCGCTTCGTTTCCAAATTTCGGGAGGAGAGAGCAAAATGTCGAACAGCATCAAGGATTTGGAAACAGAGCTCAAAAGTTGTGATACAGTAGTCTCTCGGATATAAGAATGTCGGAGAATCAAGGTCGGCCCATATATTCTTAATACGATTTCCATATATAAGCACATCATCCCCATATACACGTACATAACACATTTCAAAAAGTTCCGCCCCGAGTTTCTTATAATAGGATATTCTTATATTTGAGAGACTACCGTAGTGACGTGGCAAGAAATAGCATTCGGGTCTGAGCGAGCAGTGCGACCGTAGGATCAGTCGAAGACGAGCGAGCGACAAGCTAGGCGCAGTCCAGAGCATATACGTCTGACGTGGCAGCTATAACTACCTCATATCCCCATCGCATGTCTTTTTATATGATTATCGTTTCGTTTGGTCGGGTGGGGGGAATTACTTGTCTTGCGTTGCTAAAAATGGAGTACTCTGGTTGGTCCACCTCGGATGACACGTCTGCGGACAAGGGTTCTTGTCAAGTCGCCGCTTACTTAAATTTATACATGAAAAAGTAAAATATAAAGATACAAAAATATTCTGAAATATTCAGAAATATTTTAAAATATTTATATGAAAAATACTCAAATAATATTTATATGAAAAATTTCCTGAGGAGCATACATGCGAATGACGTGTCCCATTCCCTACCTCGCCTGCGCGGTGACCCCCGGCTCCGGGAGGGCTACCGAGGCGCCTGTACCGCTGCGCCAACTTTGCCTCCATCACACTCAATTTATGGCTTCGAACTAGGTACCTGCCGCATCCAACGCCATCCGCACACCCGCACACCCGCTTAATCCACTCGCCCACACAGGAGTTCGATGATGAAAACCGAAAATCCGCAAAAGCTTTATAACACAGTTGGGGATCATTGAATAATGTATGGTGGAATATCGCGCGCATCGAAATTCGATGATGACGTGATATTACGTAATAAAAAAGGAAAAGAAAAAACCACGCCCGTCGGGCGTATTACGTAATAAAATATGATGACGTGATATTATGTACCATCAGATACGAAATATTAAAATACAGGTTAATGCCTTCAGGATTAATAAAAGGCAATTCGCAACCTCGCTGCAACAAGAATCATACACCTATATATGGAATCTTCGGCGTGACGCAAGACGGCGTCTGTCACACTATTCTATTACTGTGAAGCCCGCAAAGCTCCCAGAATGAAAGTTATACAATCTGTGGGAAGCGGCATCAGCGTCAGTCACACTATTCTTTTAGCATTCCATTTACATTGCGAAGCCCGCAGAGCTCCCAGAATAGGGAGGTTCCGATTTTTGTTCCGGATTACGAATTACGCGTTAACGTCATCGCCGTTATGACGTCAATCGTAATCCGGGATGACCTTAACTCGGAATGAGCATCAAATGCAAAATCGATTCCGAAATCTGTCGTGCTCCGAATACTCCGAATTACGTGTGAACGCTGGCCGTTGCTGTCGCTTTTTACAAAATTCTGTTGTTTTCATGCCGACGTGGCACGAATGCGGACGGACGAAGAGACGCTCTGTGGGGAAACGCAAAGCAGACAGACGCTCGATCAGAAGAATCTGAGCAATATTCTGAATCTACGATTTTACACGAAGTTTGCACCTTAGTTCGTAACTCGTAGTTCGGGACGAAAATCGTCCCGAACGACGTAAGAATTAACACTGGCATCCCGAAGTTCGGGACGTTGACGTTTTCCCGGATTACGAGTTATCGTCATCGGTGTCATGCGAAAAAAGGAATCTATGACGATAACTCGTAATCCGTAACCCGGAATCGCAAATCGGAACCTCCCTAATGAAAGTTGGTGACACCATCATAAAAAACGCCTGTATGGGCTGCAACACAAATTATACATACATACATACATACATACATACATACATACATACATACATATCCTTCTGCGGGCGCTAAACGTCGTCAGCCTGTCACACTATGCTATATTTAGATTGCGAAGCCCGCAATGCCGCAAAGCTCACATATAAATGAAGAGCGCGTTGCGTTTGGACCCTCCCGTCTCCTCTCGTATCAATACGGAAAGTTTTTAAAATGGCGCGCCGGTGGGGGCTCCGCCCCTACCTTACACCCCCCGACCCACCTGAACCTTTTCTTTTAAACTGCGCCCACGGGGGGCTCCGCCCCTGCCCCACAACCGCCCCCACAGGGGTTCAAACCTTTTTGAAAATACTGCGCCCCGTGGGGCGCCCCACACACAAACTCGTTACTTTCGCTTTTTTGTTCATACATATCCTACATATGCACCTACTTTCGGTAGTCGTCTCGTATCACGGCGTGCCATGAATTTCTATCACATATGTTAGAGAGTCGTATATCGCGGAATGCGGTGATTCGATATCACATAATTTCGGGAGGCGTCTTGCACGGCGTGCCATGAATTCATAGCACATATTTTCGAGAGTCATATGTTGCGGTATGCGGTGAATTGTTATCACATATTTTCGGGAGTCGTACAGCACGGCGTGCCACGATTTCCTAACGCATTTTTTCGAGAGCCGTATACTGCGGGATGCGGTGAATTGTTATCACATATTATCGGTAGTCGTCTAGCACGGCGTGGTACGAATCCCTGGCACATATTTTCAAGAGTCGTACATTGCGTAATGAATAACAACACTTTGCACACGAAAATGGGGCAAGGTCATCTCAATCACGAAAAGCATACATTATTACGAGTCACCCGAAATTACGAGGATTCTTGAGAAAGTGGTCAAAGCTCGATGCCACCGGTTGCACCGATGCGGAGATTTCACCCCTACCACCTTGGCTACCCTTCGTCGCGCGAGCACCACTTTTCCCTTTCCCACGGCCGCCACGCCCTTGTCGTTCTTGAGTGACCGTATCGCCCGCGGCACGAGCACCACTTTTCCCTTTCCCACGGCCGCCACGCCCTTGTCGTTCTTGAGTGACCGTATCGCCCGCGGCACCGGCTCCATTGCCTCTACTGTTGGGTTGTGCCTTTTTAGCGGATTTGCGACGGGGCATCAGTTTCACGGGCGGCGGTTGTTTCCATTCACGAGTCCGCCGATCAAATGCATCTAACCATCTTTGGAGCTCCGGATCCGGCTTAAGATTCAGCAAATGAGATAGCTTTGGCCTTTGCCCATCGGGCCCGGGTAATATACGAATACAGCTGGACTTCTTCACACGCGTCATCCCGACATAAAATGCTTGAAAGCATAGGTTGAAGACATTCTTCGGCGTTTGGCTTAGATCTAATATAATTTTGTCCACGGTTTGGCCTTGGTATTTTTGAAAGGTCAAGGCGAACGCAAGATCAAGCCCATGAGTTCGATAATATATCTTACTTTTGCGGGAGGCGCGATTCACGGGGAGTTCCTCGAGACGCTTGCAGATCTTAACGTGGAAGTACGATACTGCGCGGACGAGTGACATGCTCACGCATATTTCCCTGGCTCGCCGAGTCTCGAAGCTCGGGAGCTAATGTCGCTCGATCGGACCAGTTTGTGGAATCCAGATGCTCAATGAGAACATTGACCGCGTAAGGCGGCTCGATCCACACCTCCTCGCCAGGATTCGCATTGTTGATTTTCGCCGCATCGGTGGACCTGCTTTCATCTCGGAGAATCAGGCTGTGGAATTTGGCGGGCGTGCCGTTCGCTAAACCACGCGAAGGATTTAAGTCGTTGTTTAGAATAATTCCAGGCGCACCGGCAACGAAAGTGCATGTCAATTCGGGAAATTCCGACCGGATCACGTCTTCATGTCGGGAGTCCAAAAGTGTGGTTGCAATAGGTCGCTTCCAACGAATTATCGGTTGTCCACTGAGCCGCGCAAAATGCCGTGCACGCACATCATTGATAGCTTGTCGTTGCCGATTGCCAGTCACGGCCACCGTCGCGAAGAGCCAATCGCGGTCCATTTGTACATCCGATGCCGTGAGCACCTTCAGCCGGTCCAAATCGGACTGCGTAATGGGTCGTTCCTCCGAACGGCATCGTTCAATGAAGCGGACGTGATCCGGGTCACTAGCTGCTCGAACCTGCGTACGAACATCAACACACCAATAATGTTCGCGGTCGCATGCAAAAACCGCGGAAGGATTCGGTATTGAAAATAAATAAGATTTCCAGGAGGTATTAAAGTGATCGGAAATACCTGTTCGGTTAATGGATAGCGCCGGATAGCTTGGAATAGACGACCAGCTTTCTCAGCCACATCAAATGATCGTTGGCCGGAAAAGACGTTTAAAGCTTGTTTGTACAACGATTTTCCCACGGGGGCTAGTTGTCCAAAATCGCCCACAGCCACCACCGCTAGTCCCCCCCATTCAGTTTTGGCCTGGTCGCCGACTCGTCGGATTTCGGCACAACGATCTTGAAGATGTCCATACAAGCATGCCTCAACCACGGAGATTTCGTCGATAAGTAATATGTAGGCGGTACCGGGGCCAAGGCGCACCGCGTACTCCGCCTTCGTGGCCGGATTCATGGCCTTCAAAGGCACCGCCCTGCAAGCTTCCGTGGGCTTCATATCACCCAAGTTATGAATGGTCCGCGCACCTGGGATGAGAGCCGCCGCAACCCCGGACGGAGCGCAGCAAACCACGGTGCCATCATGACCGGATAAAAAATTCGCGGCGGTGCACAAGGCTTTGGCGACGTAACTCTTGCCGGTGCCCGGTCCGCCGTCCCACAAGGAAGTCATCGGTGGAGGTGGAGGAGGCTTGCTCTGCGCCTCGGCGGCCAGACATAGGGATAACCATGACAACACGGGGGTGACCGCATCACGTTGACCTGCGTTTAGATCGGTGGTGATTAAAAACGAAGCTCCGTCGAAGTCGCCTACCACCATTATGGCCAATCCGCCTCACGTATCACGCTCCTCCATAGGCATTCCTTCCACCGCCAAACTCCTCGCACAAAGCTGTTGTAAGCGGGCGAAGAGAGCGGCATCGTCGTATACGCACTTTGGAACGAGAAGCAGTCGACATTTGAAGATGGCATGATCCGCTGGGATGGGTCCGGTGCCAAACAAAGCGTCATATACGTTAGGGCACATCTCGTGAGCAAAGGCCCCAGATTCATCGGAGGGGGTGGAAGGCATGCGGAGGCATCCAATGTTGTCCGATGGAACGCCAAGACGGGATACCGATGAAAGAAATGTTGACACGCGAGGGTGAGGTCGTTTCGCGTCCGAAAGAATGACAAAGGGGCGTGCCGCTCGATGACGAGATGGACCGTCGCCTGTTTGTAGTCGAAGCCACCCAAGGAGGTGATCGAAAATCTTGGCCTCGGTCTTGGATTGAAAGTCGGCGGGACAAACTCGAATGTGAGGATCGACGCCTGCTCCAATATCATGAGGCGAAGCGGTCTCGTCCGTAGCGACAGTTCGTTGTTCCGGGATGGACGCGTCCGGCTCTTGTGCCATAACGTCCGCTACACGATTGGCATCTTGTTCGGTGTAGGATGAGACCAAATCAGGACGGCCTACGCGGGTGGGTCCCTGAACATCGGTGGACGGATTGTTCACGCGGTCATCGCCGGTCGCCGGCATGGTCTCGGTGTGAATCCGCTCAAAGAAGTCGACGGAGCCCTGCACAAACTTGCGCTCCGCTTTCAACGCATCAAGCCGAGAATCCCCATCAGCGCCCTCGGCATCTTCCAACACTTGAAGGTTGCGTGTACGGATTTCCTCGATCAACGCATCCAACTCCATATCTCGGTCACGCATAGGCACTTTCTCTCCAGTAGGGTTTGCCGGGGGAACGTACGGACCTTGACCTGTCTCAGCTGCGGTTTCAAGCGTTTCCCAATCCACGACCGCTCGGGCACGCCACTGGGTCAGAATCTTTTTCTTCCGCGAATTCACGTTGAGTCCAAAGGTCACATTCTCGACATACGCAAGGCGTGCCCGCATAATGAAAGGTGCATCCGGCCGGGAGGCGGCTTGGCACCAATCACAAAAAACGTCCCAGCCGGTGGCCGGACCCTTTAGATTTTGTGCTTCGACGGCGTCGCCGGTATCCATGCAAGCCGTCCATTCGGAAATATCCCAAGGTTTGATTAACGCGAGCATATATGCGCTGTATTTCTCGGCCTTCTTCGTCCAGGTCTTGTTCCCAATAATACGTGGTCCAGGATACTTAGGGGGAGGCCCACCTGCTAAGATGGGACATTTGAACTTAGATCGGATACGCTGCACGTGGGTGTCGTGCAAGGGATGATCGGGATGAAATCGAAATAGTCCGTTCACAGGCCGTCCACGTTGAGGAGCCGGCATTTCGACAACCAAGCCGGTTTCGGGAATGTTCTGGACGCAGCGTGGAGAGGTCGGTTCCGGCATTTCTTCATCCTCCGGTTTTTTGGGTTGCCGCACCACATCCACAAGGGCGCCATCCTCCACCAAATTCAGATTAGCTAACTCGTTACCCCGGTAAAGGTAATGCGTATGCTGAGCGACCGGGATCGGTTCACCGTCGATGTCACGATATACGGTAGCGCCGGCATCACCTTGGACCTTGCACTCTGCGAGCTTGGCCGATGACTTCCGCTTCCCCATAGTCAGGGACGACATCGTCGGCATCAATCCCGGGGAACATGTCGGCATCCTCGAGGTCTTCATCGTCACAATCGATATCATCGTCCGGTCGCTCTCCATGACCTCCGACGGTTTCGTCGCCTTGCGCCAAACCAATGCCTTGCTCGCTAGCAAACGCCTTAACCGCCGCCCATATGTGCACGTACCAAAAGCGCTCACTTGTCGGAACGGTTGGCAATCCGAGTAAGAAGGATGCCGCTTGTTCTACGCCAACTTCTTGAGCCCCCGTAATATTGTTCAGAGTGCGCGTGATAACATGTTGAGCGGTTCTCACTTCCGTACCCGAATTCTCTGCAACCGAGGGCCGGTGAGCGACGGACTTAGTGGCCTCGTATAAGCAAGATAAGGTAATAGCGGGTTCCCACGGATCCTTCACCATATACTTGAACATATAGTAGCCAGCAGCTTTCGCCTGCTCCGCAGACCCAAGCATGTAAATGGCCGTGTTGCCCCCCATGACTGCGGTGAATGCACGATTGAAGGCCGTCATGAAGGTGTCGTCGTTTTCGGGTCTATAAGGTTCCCAAACTATTACGCGTTTGTCGGGTTCCACGAGAGGTGCATCGATGCTAAGAGTCGCAGGGTCACGAAGTTCACGGGGGGCAATAGTCTCCGCCTCCATCACGTTGAACCGCGTAATTCCTACGGTATCCACGTAGGAATCATTGCCATCACCAACCACAATGAGTTCGGTTGGCCCAGTATCCCGGGTACGTAGAGCTTGAGGCATGCATAGGCGACAACCATATCGACCGTTTGGCGGCTTCCTACAAGTGAAGGTGTGTCGGTCATGACGATTCGAATAAGCCGACACTCGAGCCCAGCGAACATCGAACGGAGTGCCGTTCCGAGTATCCGGCGGCGGCGCATCCGGCGGCGGAGCGTTCTGATAGCACGGAGAACATATCACCTCGGGTTCCCGATCCAGCGGTAAGGGGGAATCGTAGAGTGCGAGCCGAGGTGCGGCTCTCTCTGCCGGGTCCTCTTTGGCGCGGCGTGCATGAACTTCTTCATGCGCCCAGGTGGGCAAATGTGCTTGCACTATAGTGTCGAGCACTTTTCCCGCTCTGGAGGCGAGCTCTGGATCCTCGGCTATCTTCTCCAAAATAATGCCGGCGATGGCGCATCCAAAGAGGCAACCGTGTAAGTGCAGAGCGCCCCGCTGTTGGGCTTCAATTACCGCCAAAAATGCGGCAAGCATGCCCCCAAAAACGCACGGATCCCGAGATCCCAGCGGTTGCGTTCTCTTTGTGTCTCCCTCGAGATGCAGCCCCAAAAGACCTTCGACCGGCCTTCATCAAAATTCTAAAACTCTCGGCCGCGGCAGCGGGGTGTTCAGCTAACAAGGCGGCGCGTTGTGCTGGCGTGGTTTGGATAGCAAATCCGAAGCCTTCCTCATCGGACGGCTTCATGGGGTCCTTCGAGGATGGCTTACAGAAGCGGATGGTGAGCATATTGTCCATGTGTGGTGGGGATATCGTGATGAAGAAGGTGGGGTTGCCATACATGTAACTCATGGCCATCATCTTGGAGATGTTCTGCGCTCGCTCGCCGGGCCCATAAGGGACAGTCCCGCCACTCAATCGGAGGATGGGAGTTATTTCCGCGAGAAGTTTTTTGGCGGCGTCACTTTCGGGGTCCTTGGCCGCTTCCTCTAGGGCCTTTCGAAAATCGGGTCGCCGAATGATCTCCATAAATCGATCGATGGAAGCAGCATCCGACTTTACTTTCGCCGCGACCTGGCGACATGCTGCGTGGCGTTGGGCTTGATTGAATAACGTGAGAATAACATCGGCGTTGTCGAAGCGGATGTCATATTGCAATAACAAATGCCGTGTATGGCGCGATGACAATGACGACTTCGGCAAACCATGGTGCGCAGTAAAAAAATAACCACGGGAATGCTCCATAGAAGAAGAAATCGTTCTCCGTGAATTCGTTGACGGGTTTGTCGCCAAAAGTGATCGGCACCTCTTGCACCGCCGCAGGACGAGCACAACCTTCCTGGCGTGGAGGTGGCGAGGTTCCTGAAAACAAACAACACGAAATCATTCAAAAACTTCCGCCGGGCCGCCAAAATCATGCGGGGAATCAGTGGGTCATTTTAAGAATGTGGACGGGGCGGTGGGTGTG
>LGRX02017633.1:0-24954 GCA_001247695.2 Cymbomonas tetramitiformis
CTGGTTGTTACATCCTGAAGTGTGGAAGTATCAGGCTGAAGGGGTAGCCCCGTCAATTGAGAACCATTACCAATAAATGCTGATGCAGTAATACTATTTGTGGTAGTGCTTCCTTGGTCAGTCACTGATTGTAGATTCTGATTTGCACCTGAAGGTAAGTTGCTTAATAGTGAACCATCACCGCGATACTTGCCTGCAGTTAATGTTAAATCACCGGTATTGAGTACAAGTGGACCGTCGTTGATTAACACACCACTGCCCAATGGTTCGATATTAATTGTGGTCTGGAGGCATGTTATCTCGTTGATGCCTGTTTCGCCTATCTTAACTCGTGTTTGTTCCACCGGGTCTAAGCTTTTGATTTCAAAAGAAGCATCAAGGTCATCAAGGCCTGCTGAGAATCGTGATTTCGACACTGGATTGTTCAATACGAAATCGTTAAATTTTATTGAAGTGTGTACCTTCAGCGACCCATCTGTCAACAAGGACATTTGTTCTCGTTCATTTAATGGGTCTTGGGTATCTATGAATTTGATATCGTTCTGGTAGCGTATGTCTGACCCGATATGCATGGTCTCGAGCGGCGATTCAACGCTGCCTATAGTTTGACAAACAACCGTGTCGCAAGTGAGTGTATCAGTTACACCTGGGGTTGGCACGTATGCTTTGCCGTTAATTTCATTAACTATTAGATTTGAACCGAAAGCTGACATTATATATTATACTTTTTTTATTTTATGCCGTATTCCTATAAGATGTTGAAATTACATACCAATTTCCTGGAATCTCAACAATGGTAGTTGAACCTGATTGATACGTCCTTTCGCCTGATGCAATTAGAGTGACGCTTGTTATAGTGTCCCCGTTGTTTGTAGCATTTTCCAAAACGATATCGCCGTTAGCTGTGTCTGAATATCCATTTATTCTGTCACCCGCAAACTTCTGAACAGTAACCCCTTGACCGACAGCAGCCGTCCCGTTATAAATTGTAAACATTTTACCCTTGATAGCAGGTACACATTCCGGCAATCGTACATTTGTGGCACCAGCACCCAAGATGATTTGATTTTGTGCATCATCCTCTGTTAGCTGTATCAACGTTCCATTTCTTTGTGTTGTGCGAAACGTAGTATTTGCATAGGTCAAGGTTTTTGCATTTAGATCATTACCAAAAGAGCTCATTATGTATATATATTACATTATGAAAAAAACAAAGGTGTAGGTTGTAACAACCGACTATTCAATGGATGTTCCATCGGAAAGTGAAACATTTCCATTTCTTTGGACACTTTTTGATTATGTCCTAAAGTATAACTTTTATATCCCGCCAAGGGGTTGACGTTACTAATTCTAAATGGTGGATATGTAATATCATTGATTGTTTTACACGGGAGTTGTTGCATCAATACAGGTCTATAACCTGACATTTGAAACATCGTCGCGGTGTGAATTTGTTTGTCCACGTTCGGTCCTACATCTTTTATCATGTTGTACCCAACCAAGCCAGGTTGTTGTGCCATTTATATATACTATTACCCGCGTTTTAAAATACCGTTTCAATTACACGGTTTTGACCAATACGAAGAACGGCAGTCGTTTCGCAAATACTCATTGTTTCGTTTGTTGTAAGTACCTGCTTTTGTAACTCGTCTACTGGTGATGCAGTAGAAGTTTGATAGTAGAAGGAACTGTTTAAACCCCGAGAATCCAATCCTGTCATGGACCTAACACCCATTTCTGAGGGAAGATTCAAACGTACCATAGGAATGAACTGATTATTGAGCCAATCTTCATAACTGTTAATCTTACAACCCGATAGCGTACCGTAGTTGTCCGCTTTAGAGATAGTCAGCAGATTGAATGCTGCAAGAGGGTCGACTCGATAGTTAGGCACAAACAAGTTGTTGATATTGAACTGTAAAGCACCCAAACCACCTGCTGAAAACTGAAAGTATGATGGTAGGTAGGCTGTTCCACATGTATTTTCCAATTTAATAAGTCCTTTGGATTTTTCTCTATAGTCAGAAGGCCTTTGCACAGCATATATGTTATTAATGCATTGAGAACTCAAAGAGAACCTTGTCGATTTGTCCATACTACCAGCTCCTTCAAAGAAACTAAAATAATTGGAATATGGTATTTCTAGGAATCCATCACGCAATTTGCTCTCAACGGCAGCATCATATACTCCAGAACTGAATGTAATCGTCTCTACTGTGAAGTAAAGTTTTTCCAATTTAAAATTACCTTTCGATACTAAAGCTTCTTGAGCTTTCGTGTCAATTGCTGCACCAGGTGTTTTTGATTTTTGATAACAACCCAATACCTCGGGGCCTGCAAGGTACAGCCTTATCTGTATCGGTGGCAAAAGTGAAGTATCAATGTAGGATGGTTCAGCTTCCCCTAGAAAAGATAGCCATTGATTCAAAATGTATGGACGAGGTGTGCTGTAAAAGTCCTCAGTTACATTGATTTCTTGATTTTTTAAAACTCTTTGATAAGTCATTTCTTTGCTAAGTGTCGTTTTGATAGTATCAAGTACACAACTGACGGTATTGTAGCCTTGAAAACCAGTGGTGAGTTGCTGGCCTCCTGCGAAGATTTCCATCCTTTGAATTAATTTCTCGATGCCATTGGGGAGCGTCGTGATTAATGTATCTGCAACTCCGCCGACGTTTTCAAAAGCTATGGGTGTGGTACACGAACCTGAGCAATGCATTGAGAGGCTCTTCATATTTACTATAGAATTCACGGGCAGATTCAAAGTTATGGTAGAATATCTAGACGCTTCGGTAAGATTAGTAGTCTCTAATCTAAAGTAATTAGTTGAATACGAATTCATTTTTGAAAGGCCATATGCTAAACTCATTGGCAGACTCATTTTTGTATATAGTATAGATTATAAAATATCAGAGAGACCTACTGGTGCCAATTCTTCAACCTTGATGCTCAATGAATAATTAATACTACCATCGCTTGCTTGTGTCGGAGATGTCAATGTGATTAATCTCGCTTTAGAATCTGTGAGTGTTATTCTAAATGAAGTAAATTGGGACCCCGAAACTTCAATAACAAAGTTGTCATTTGGGTCTATATATCTTATGAAGTCTGTTGTAGTATCGCTCGGCAATAATATTTTCGCCCATATATCAGAGCTAATCATTTCATTACTATTGGTAAAGGTAGAAAGATTGGTTGATTCAATATTGTGTGTAGGGAGAGATGTTATCCTAACATACAATGCATCGTTCGTTTGAATGTTACATGGATAAACAGATTGAAACACGGAGTTAGGTGTAGTGATGCCAAACAGGTCCGAAAGTTGAGATATCTCTGCCAAACCAGCTGTGCTTCTATTAACACGACCACCGAGTACTTGGTCTGAGTCATTATACTTACCAGCAGTGGAAACTGATTCTAAGGCCTTTTGTAAGTTACTTCCAGGTAAAGCAAAAAAGTCCCCACTCACGCTGAATGATACAAACTTAATATTGGGTACTTCAGGGTCCAACGTGATACGAAATTTATTCTTATAATCAATTCCATCGCCGCTATTATTGTATAACACAGTTACATTACCGGCGTAATTAACAATGGCATTCTTTATGCTTGTTTGTAATAAACTTGTTAGTTGGTCTAAATCAGTATAATTTGCATAAGGTATTTGTACTTCCGTTAAAGTATTGGCAACGGTATTACCCACATAGAAGATGCCATTTGTTTCGTTGATACTATACCATGTCTTTGCACAAGAGAAAGTATTCAAAGTTAATCTTAGTTTGGTTTGTGCTCGGTAATTTGTCAGCTGAGTTGGTATGTTCATTTGCAACACACGTGAATCTCCATTGCTGTTGTCTTCGGAAGATAAGAACAACGTTCTCGTACTAATCACGCTCATCTATATTAATATAACAATTATCTTTTCCAGCAACAATGTGCACATTGTTGCCGATGGAATCAGCAGTATCCCGATTAAACGCTTTAGGTTCCTCTATGTTGCCGCTGTATAAATCATCGTAGTATTCTGGACGTTTCATGTAATCATCAACGAGTAGTTCCATATGTGCTTGTTTAAGGTCTGGGTATTGAAGTTTGGCTAAGCGTATCAATTCTTCACGGTCCATCTTATTATCATATAAATCAAAAGTTTCCCGATGTTCCAAACAAAGGTTATAATACTCTAATATTAAATCTCGTTTTGGAGCAACTCCTTATCTTGGTCAGCACGACCCGTAGCTTGACGTATCATTTCTGTGATTGGGTCATAGACCGGCACTTCTGTTAACGGTTTTTGTTCTATAGGACTCAATCCTAATTTTTCACGTATGTAATTCTTCTCGCCTAAGCTTTCTTTAACACCCATTGCATTCATAAAATCAGTGAAGTTCACGTTGGGAGTTTCTGATAATAAAATTGGTTCTAATAGACCTTGAGTGGTCCTAAAGATACGTTCGTCGTCATTATCAGTCGGAGTATAATATCCCAAATAACCACCTAGAGCTGAACCCGTCATAGCGTTGGCGAAGCCGTAACGAGACCTTGCTGTACTGACCCGCGTAGACTCTGGTCCATCTGAATACATTTGTTCCACACTGTGTAATTTTGTCAGACTGTTTTCCGTACCTACCTTTGGATTGACATGTACGATATCGTAATTGCTCTTGGGATGTGGCTTTAACCGGGCTGGTAATGACACCAGGTCACCTTCCGTTGAGTACAACATTTGTTTCTCAGTGGGAGTGTTCATCGGTTCTTGTAAAGGATTTATTGCTGGGTTGAAATGATGCCCTTCCACATTGTTTATTTCTGCTACATAATTGCTTTGACCTCCACCGTTAGAGTGTCCGGTGACCGATAACTTATAGCCACCGTATTTACTTTTGACATCGTCAAATCGTTGTTGTGCTTCTTGATATCTTGATGTACTACGTTGTTGTTTCATCAATGTCAAAAGGTTGACATACCAATCTTCTACGTTTTGTCCACGTGAGATGTCCTGGGCAAGAGTGTTCAGACTTCCAAATTCTGCATCAGAGCCTCGATATGCAATAATGACGTCTTGACTTTTAGGATTGACCAACGTTGTAGAGTTTCTACCCGACAAACTTCGGTCTACGTAATAACCAGGAAGTCCTTTCATGATACCCTTTAAACGTGCTCTATCACCATAGCTATATGCATACGAAACATCTGATGCTCGTGCATATTTCGTTTGTGTAGAATCGTCCTTAGATGTAATGTTAGGACCAAATACTTTGTTTAAAGCGGTACTCGGAAATTTGATTGCGTCTTGACTGAGAGCATTTAGCAATTTTGAGGTGTCTCTTTGTGTATACTTGTCAACATCGTCAGGTTTCATGATTGGTTTACTCTTGATTGTGACCATAGATTTGAAAGGTGCATTGCTGTTGTTACGATTTGATGGTTGTGTATCATCAATTTCACTACTAAACAATGATGAAGTGCTCGACGGCCTACAATAAACGTTCGATTGATAGCTTTGATTACAAGGAATTTGCATTACTATTAAGGAGTTTTTGATTTGGGTGTTAAATCGTCTCCGGCGACATAACTTCTAAATTTTTGGAAAGGACTCGCTGGTGCGGGTGGTGGTACTTGGCTCCTTGTTGTTATGTTCGAAGAAGCTTGACTACCATATATTCTGGGTGACGATATTACTGTTGCTTGCAGATTGTCTCTAAGTTCAGCCCTTAAATTACGACCAGTACCAACATTTCGTGACGGTCCAGCTACAGGAGTGCTTGGTAATAATTCTTTGGAAGCATCTGCGACCATGGCGTCTCGGTCTTGAGCGTCTTTAGCAATACGTTCTAAAGTCTGTTGATTATATTCATCTTGTGTCATTGTTAACATAGGATTTATTGTCATCGTAGGATTAGGCATGGTTATATTAATACCACTGCTATAGTCCTGAATATCTCTCACTAATGCATTGGTATTCATCCCTGAATATCTCAGAGTGTTGTAGAATACCGCACTGTTTTGTGAGGGCATCGTTATCACGTAGTTGCTTTGAGCAAGTTTACCATATCCTCGGAACAGCGTGTCGGAACTTGAACCATTGGCAATTCCCATCATTTTCATACAATTACGTCTTCCGACCTCATCGGTCAATATTGTTCTCATTAAAGTAATATAGAAAAAGTTTATCTACTATTACTTGGTCCGATTGCATGATTACCTGGTGTATGATTATTGGGGGCGACAATGGCTATACGGCCAAATCGACGAAGTTGTCCCGTCCGTTTGCAAGCTTTACGATTACCAAACGCTCTTCCTTTCGGTGGCCGTTCTTTAAAACCACAGTATGATTTGGTCATTTGTATACATTACGATTTTCTTTTTTTCAACAGTTTAATCTCTGGGTCTGGGATATCGACAAACTCATTCTCTTCCGACTTATCATAGAATATCAATTGATACTTACGCTTACTTTTCCTAGACCGATTGAGCTTAAGGTATCCTTTCAAAGTCTTTTGATAGTTTGGCGATTTCTTATCGCTAATGAACACATTAACTTCATAATCATCATAGTTCCTAGATGTCTTGGAATCGGTATTACCTTCTATACCCTCTTTCTTCAACGCACGCTCAGATTTTGCAGCCTGTTTGCTTTCACTATCGGTTTTCGTACTACGGGTCTCTTTGGATGGTTTAGAAACGGGTCCTTGAACCTCTTTCAGTTCTCTTGGTTTGTATTGTCGGCTTAAGGTATCCCCGTCACCGTCCTCTATCACGAAAGACAATCCCTTTCTACTTCGCACCTTGTATATCTGCGTAGACCATGTTTGACTCTCTTTGTCAAACGTCTTCTTAGTCACACGTAATCGCACACGGTCACCTGGCTTAATGTCTAATTTCTGTAGTAGTTTGGCAGTCTCGTTGCGTTTCAACAAGACACTTCTGATAACACGATTTTTATTCATATCATCAGGAGGAGTATCGTTGATATTACCTTGATTCACCGTTTCATTGTAATTCTCAACAACGGAATCTAAATAGTCGACCCAATTAGATTTACCGGTTCTAGCTTCGTTGAATTTAAATCTCCGTTTTAATGTCTTGTTAAACCGCTCGATTTTCCCTTGACGAGAGTGGTCCTCAGCTTGAGATGTGTAATGTTTGATACCTTTCTCTTTCAACAATGCTTGAACTGGTTTGTTCGTAAACTCGCTGCCTAAATCTGTTGTAAGAGTGTCCATTTTGGTTTCGCTTATCAATCGTCTCATGGCAGGGACGATGCCCTCCACATCTTCCTGTCTTTTATTGTTTTTATCTCTGACAGTCTTGGATTTCAAAGCAATTGCGTAGGCCTTATTACTATTGATATTGATTCCTGTCAGAATTACGGCGTAACCTTTGTTTACCGACTTATCTCGAGGTATGAACGCCAGGTCGGCTTGTATAGAAACCTTATCAGCGGGTCCATATATTGGAAAGTAATCTTTACGATTTACCCTTTTAGGCTGTGATAAAACTTGTGATGTCTCAGTCTTGGAAATAGCAGCCTTGACCTGAGATTCTGTGACCTTGTAACCTTGTGCCTTAAGCTTCTTGGTAAATGCATTGGCACTAGATTGACCAAACTTTGGGTCTAAAAATAACTCTTGAAGTCTACTCTCAGATATCGGTTTACTTGTCATACTATATAATAGTGTTACATATAGTATACAATAAATGTTCCAAAGTAAGATTATATTACTCTATATATAATCCTCGTTTCGGCACTTTTGATTTTGCCGTTGTTCCCAAGTGAGGTTTAATAGTACTAAGTATTAATCTAAGAATGGAACAACTTCCCACGTTTCCCAATTGATATTGCCCTTATCGTATACAAAATTGAATGTTTTCGATTCCGCCCTTGTTTCCATACTCAAAGACCGTACACCTTCATGTTTACAAGGATGCCTAATAACCATATTGCTCATCTTGACTGGTGTATGTAGTTTGCGATTGATGACCATGTCTTTCATAACATCGTGATTGATATGTTGCAGGTTGTCTACGCTCAAGGAAAATCCCTTTATCTTGGTCATGGTGTAACCATCGGTAAACTTGAGACTGTATGACTTTGGCCCTGTTGCCAAGAACTCGATACACTTACCATGGTCCCTTTCTAAGTGCTGCAATTCACATTTCAGGAAACCCAACCATGGCTGTCGATATGCATTACCGTGATATATATGATAGTTCTCGGGGGTCTCGCGATATATGATTGAATCACAATCAAAGTAGAGAACATTAGAGAAGCCTGCTGCCTCTATCAACTGATACAGCTTTAATCTACCGTAACTGGTTATAAATGCAGCCAGAACCTCGTTGGTCGAAAATCTGGTGTCTGAAAATACTTCTGAATGTTCAGTGAAGTTCATCAAGACCATTTCGTTGTCCTCGCTCCCCACGAACTCATACTTACAATCATACCTTTTATTGCTAATGGTATTGTAGAACTCACCTGGATTTTGGATAACCTTGCTCTTAGATTTGTTCTGACGTTCTCCCAATTTACCGTAGAGTATATTCTGCATGTCTTTGGAGACCTGTCTCATTCCGGGATTGTATTTGATATTTGCCTTGTCTAACTTGACACTCTCGTGAAACATGAATTGCTCGATAAACTCGTCGATGTCTCCGTCGGGAGGTCCGGAGGCTTCTGTCTTTAGTTTCAGAAACTTGTCGATGTAACCAGCGAACAAGGCATTGGTGGTTTCCTTCCAATGTTTTATCTCGTATATTGCATTGATGGTGTATCCTTTTTCAATGGCCTTCTCCAGCTCTACTGTTGTCCACGTACCTACCATCTCGTACAATGGAAATATCAACTTGCCTGTTTTATTGTCCACGTGTGGCAGAATGCCAAATTTAAGATGAATTGGAGGAATGACTTTGCATTTTACCAAACCGAAGTAGCCATGAATGTCAAGTGTCTGGAAGTCTCTTATGACCTCGGGATGGCCCTTGGGGAATACATTTGTTTTCATGACACTCGGGTACATGGAATTATAGTCGAGGTATCGTATGTGCTCGTTGTGGTTGACCTCGTAGTACAACTTACCCAGGTCTACTCTACCTCCATGATATACGTCCCTATCTACAATAGGAGAAGCCAACGTTTGTCGCTCTAAAAAGTCTTTACCAATCTCGGACAATTTCAGCTGACTTACTGTTTCATCCCATGACGACTCCCATATATACTCAAGATTATATCCTGCTGCCTTGATATCATCCAGTCTCTTCATCGTTTGCCGATTGACCTCACCAAACGTCATGCCCGATTTACGTCCTTGTTGATACTGAATATCGTCTTTGTGGTATTTCTTCAGGTCTGCATGAAACCAGCTTCCGAGGAACTCATACACCGTGTTGGTGGTGTCGTCAAAAGCATCGACATATATCTGCAAATCTGCGAGTTTATAGTTTCGTTTGCCATCGTAGTCGCGTTTAAGCTTGGCTGACGTAGTGTGGACAATGTGATCCAACCACTGATTCTCTTTGATAGATGCATTCTGCGACTTGACCAATGATTGCAATATAGCCACTGAATCTTTTGGCATGCACTCACTTCTCCATATATTAATCGCCAGTTGTGCCAACGTCAGATAGCTAAACGGGTCAAATTTGTTGTCGGTTATCTTCAGAAAACAATCTCTGAAAGCGAACACTGCACGGCGTAGAATGGTCACGTCATCATGGCAATATCGTACAATCTCTTTTGGATTTTCAAATATAAAACACTTGCTCCTTTTCTCATGCCACCATTTGTATAATTTTTGATAAGCTTCCGGTTGAAGTATTTCGGGATTGTAATACTTGATATCAGGATATAAACCGATGTATTTCTCATTTTCCAACGTGTTGAAGAGATGTGGGTAATACCCTTTTGATATTTCGTTTTCAAAGCCAAACATCTCTGGTAGAGCATGCAATGGACGTGACATGAACATATATGAATCAATGAACCTCACGTTGGCAATCTTAACACACAATATATCAGCCCCTGTGTACAATATATCCTTGGGAGGTTTTCTTTGAACGTTAATAACATGCTCTACTATCAATCTAAAGTCGAACTTGGAACCGCAATGGGCAATGTATGTATAACCTGAATGCTTTTCTAAACATGTCCATTCAAGAAACTCGTCTATTGTCTTGTGAATAACACATACACCATTATGATATTGACTCTCGCAGTGGTTGACGACAAGCTTGCCGCTGTCGTTTCGAGTTTCAAAATCGAAACACACCATTGATTCAGGTGACAGTACGGACTTCGGTTTAACCTGTGTCATGTAGCATCTGTGTTCATATAGATTACAAACGACCTTACAGTTTGGGCATGCTTTGTATCCACACACGTGTTTCTCATTAGGATTATATTTGACATTGCACATCTTACATTTGTGAAGCTGATTGCACGTCACCAATTCTTTGTGCAAATTGTAACAATTCTCATTCATAAACTTCCGATTGCAAATATCACAATGATGCCAATGTTTATTTCCTTGTGTCATACGTGTTTCCTTGTTAGCAAATATGCATTTTTGAGATTTACACTGGGTGCACGATGGTCGATAAGTTTTTCCTCTGAAGCAGTCAATACGTGTAATGGGCTCGTAATGGTTGTCATGCAATAAAATATGGAAACTGTCGCCATAGCTTGAAAACTCATTATGCTCATTAAAATATGGCGGGTAAAACATGATTGGTTCACCGCCAAGTCGTTCGGTGATACCCCACACAAATATATTTCTATTGTAATGCTTTTCTAACACGGGAAAGTCTTCGACATTAATTCCGTCATCATTGTCCTTTTTCGCAAACAATTCCAAACGCAGTCGATTTGAAACTGCCGTTATGTTACCCTTGTGATTGCTGGCATCGCGTTTCAATTGTTTCCATTTGTTTTCATATTGATTCTTTTGAACGAGATTATCACTTAACATCTTATCTAATTTTCGCTTTCGGTGTAACAGTTCTACAGATTTGATACCACAGTTGTTGCGGGATTCAATCTTAATGACACATTGCTTCAGTCGCAATTCTCCCGTGTTTTTGGGTGCAGCTAAGCATCGAGAGCCTTTTCCTTCTGGCGGTTTAGAAGAGTAATACTCCACCTCTACATCCTTGACAACCTCGACGGCCTTTTTGCTGCTATCCCCGCCCTTAGGACTTTGCAGCATCTCTTCGAACTTCATCATCACATCTTGACGGTCTGAACCTTTCACCCATTTGGATGTAGACCCGTCCTGAAAGACTGCTCTCAAAGATACTTGCTCAACACCCTTTGTTTTCCCGGGTAACCAATAGTTTAGACTGCTACCATCGGGTGCTGCTCGAGTGAGAAACGTTGTGAAAGGTACCTTCAGTTTTTCAACATCAGTGCTAAACTTCTTGATATGTCTTTTGGAATCTCCGACGGTATACTTTTCGATTTCATCAAGTCGATTCTGTTCCTTGGCTGGTTTCTTGCCCTGTTTTTTCCATTGGAGTCTGGTGACTTTCTCAACCTTCTCCTTGGTTTTGCGGTACTTCTTCTTATAATCACGTATAGCTTTGGCTCTATCATCTCCAGTCAGTTGTCGACCTTGTAAGTCTTCCCAATCTGCAGCTGTAAGCTTATGGCGTGCCTCCGGGTTCTGTTTTCTGACTTTGGGGGGCATGGTCCTATAATATATATATTATATTTTTGTGGCATCACCACGACCGGTCTTTGTTTGTTTCCTCATTTGTTTTTTCATTCTTTCTCTTTTCTCAATAGTATCTATAGCTTTATGAAATGTTCTAACACCGGTGAAATGGGCAACAATCTTCGATTGTTGCTTTTCGTCCGTAGGTCGTTGAAATACTGGGTCACCTGTTATTGTACCAATGCTGCTTTTGTCCAACGGTGCCATCATAATAGGAGTTATCCTACGAGGTGCTTTGGAGGGTAGAGCAGGGTCTTTAATAGGCTGTTGGTAAACTGGTTGACCGCTGGAAGTTCCATGGTTTAAGGCTGTTCTACTTTTGTTGGTTGTCTTTTTAACAACTGGACGACCTCGTAAGCTTTTAAGTTTCTCTCCTTGTGTCATCTTACCAGGTCTCTTTTTAATTCCATGTTCTTGTCTATACTCTTG
Organism: Cymbomonas tetramitiformis; assembly: GCA_001247695.2. Classification (NCBI taxonomy): domain Eukaryota; kingdom Viridiplantae; phylum Chlorophyta; class Pyramimonadophyceae; order Pyramimonadales; family Pyramimonadaceae; genus Cymbomonas; species Cymbomonas tetramitiformis. The sequence goes on from LGRX02017633.1 coordinate 12,138, forward strand.
AGCACATAGTTTCAGTTTCGCAATCCAAGTCTCTTTAGTCATATATTATATCTCATATAAAAGTTCCGAACTGAGGATTAATATTAGTATATTATATCCTTACTATGGAACACTAACTCACATCAAGAAATTTATTTTCTTAGGGTATCTTATAATTACTTAATGCCAGTTAAAGGATTGAAGATTACCGATTCTGCAACACTCGAGCGTCTCGCCAAAATGCGAGAAAAGGCTTTAGAAACTCGTCGTGCCAAAGCCAAACAGAAACAAGATATTAAGATGGCCGAACAACTTAAGGAATCTCAAAAAGTTGCTGAAGCTCAGGAAACGATTAAAAAAGCTACATCTAAGACTAAAGAACCGGAACCACAGGCAGAATTGGAATCAATATCGGAAGCTGAAGTCGAACAGGTTGTTGTCATGAAACCGAAAACACCTAAGAAGAAACCTAAGAAGCAGGTCGTAATAGTTGAATCTGATAGCTCTGAATCAGAACCAGAACCAGAGGTGATTGTTAGAAAGTCTACTAGACGTAAACAAAGCCGAGTTGCATCGGAATCACCACCACCTCGCAAAAAAGATGCTGAGATGGAACCGGGATATGAGAAATGTTACTCATCTCTATTTCTATCGTTATAGTATATGCAGTTCCAAAGACTCAAAGATAAGAATTACAATATTAAGATTCCGAAGAAGAGTGCTTTTCCAATAGAAACCCCAGACGACTTTATTCAATTACCGATGGTAACACTTGCAAATTCCAAACGCGGGGGTGCAAAAACAACAAGCCTTACTCATTTACTACGTCTTATGCAATATAACAATGCATTGGAGAGGATTATATTGGTCTCGCCGACATATGAGAATAATAAACATTATTTTGAAGACCTCCCCTTAAATGAGAGCGACGTCCTTGAACCCGAGATAGATGTTATTCCTCAGATTGAAAACATTTTAGATGAAGAAGCTCTTGAATACGAAGAGTATGTTGAGAAAACAAAACGTTATAAAAGACTCATGGACATGTTGCACAAGAGTGAGATGAGTGTATACGAAATACCAGCCGACTTACTACTGGAATTTGCCGATGAAAACGATAACATTGCACCACCACAATACAAATACAAAGTTACCAATAGACCACCATCGGTGGCAATCTTTTTTGACGATTGTTTAGACTCACCCGTATTTAGACCTAAATCAGGATTGGGAAGATTTGTCATTAGTCATAGACACAAAGGTAAAACAAAGAATATGGGCAGTATAGGCTGTTCACTTTTATTTGCAACTCAAGCATACACAAGCAATGGGGCGGGACTACAACGAGCCATCAGGTCAAATCTTACCCACATCTTACTTATGAAGACAAAAAATCAAGATGAGCTAAAACAGATAAGTTCAGAATTAGGCGGTGAAGTGTCACCCGAAGAATTTTATGATGTCTTCAATCAAGCGGTAAAAGATAGATACGACTTTCTCTTTATTGACCTCGCCAAAAAGGAGTCCCATCCAAGTATGTTCCGTAGAAATTTCAACGAGTTTATTCTTCCCCGCAGTCAGAATCAACCATTATAAAGGATTTATTCAATTCATGTATTTGTCTTATCTTAGCTTGTTTTAAACACTTGTGTACGTAAGCTCTAACTTCATCACTAACGTCTCCATCTCTTATTCTAGTATCCCAATCATTTTCAAGATATAAGTGTGGTGGAAACAATAAGGGTAGCAGAAATATTTGTTTCTCAAGTTCCTCATCTCGGTATTTAGGATAGGCTACATATAAATTTTCATAACAATAGTCGTAACATGCTTGTACGTGTTCTTGGACCGTAAGTTCGCCCTTAATCAATGTTGAAAGATTCATTCTTACTTATACCAGAGTTGCTGTCTTTAAGTGATTGTACATGTCTATACTTTTTGGTTCCAAACCGAGGATTAATATTAGAGTAATATAATCTCACTCTGGAACACGCTATCTATTCCAACAGCAACAAAAGCAACAATCTTAGATTGTTGCCGTTCTAAGAAAAGCAACAATCGAAGATTGTTGCCCGTGTTGCCAATAGCCTTTTCCATATGGCACAAATATTTCTGCATTCTTGTTGACATTCTTTGTGAGCTTTACATTACCCACTGAGTTTATTTTGGCATTGTTTTTACAACCAATTGCTTTGGCATCACGTGGCGTACAGCTATTGTATTTACCGGCTACCGAGTTGGTCTTTTCTGCATCGAAGAATGTGTTAGCATTCTTTTGCCATATATGAGTCCTATCATTCATCGGTGGCAGCTGGTCACCATCAAGTTTGATGGTCCCGACGGTATATCTACCCACTATTGTGCCCTTCTTCAGGTCGACTTTTGCAAAGCCACCTTTACCACCGTCAGATATAGTACTCTCTTGTACATCGACTTGTCTATGAGCCCAACACATTGGTGACCACTTGCAGGTCATATTCTTACATCGCTTGCCGTCTTTCTTAATGGCTATGCATCTTTCACATGGTGTCCGCTTTATCCGCGACATGCTTTGTTCTAAACCAAGATTTTATTATACTATAATGTAATTAAACTTTGGAACAATGTATATTTTAGAGCTATTCTCTGGGACGGCATCGGTCAGCAAAGTACTTAAAGAACTATATGAAAATTGCGAAATCGTATCGGTTGACATATTGCCGGGTTTCAACCCGACTCATGCAGTCGACATCTTGACATGGGAATATACCGTGTATCCACCAAAGCACTTCGAGATAATATGGGCATCTCCGCCATGCACCGAGTATAGTAAGGCAAAGAGACGTAGTCCACGGAACCTAGCTTTGGCTGATAGTATAGTTGAAAGAACACTGCAAATCATTGACTACTTCAAAGCTACGTATTGGTACATTGAAAACCCCGCTGATGGTGGCTTGATGAAACATAGACCGGTAATGCAACATATGAACAAATACATACACACGTGTTGCTATTGTCAATATGGTTTTGAGTATAGAAAGGCAACAAACATTTGGACTAATAGACATGGACTAAACCTAAAGATGTGTTACAAACACAGCACACCGTGTGATGCAATGAAAACATATGGGAAGCACATGAAGTCGGCTCAATATAGTCGAAGTTCGTGTGCAAGGCATGGCTTAGGCAGGGGTAGGGTTGAAAATGCTTATAGTATACCTCGTGAATTAATTATTAGTCTTGTGCCAAAGTGAAGATATATTCTTATAGTATTAATCCTTGGTTGGGAACTTTATAATACTATTGGGTGTATCTTTCTTGATACTAAATGGTCCCACAGCTCAACACGTTTCCTTGATATCTTTCCTTCTTCAGATTCTTCATCGTCAATGAATTGGTACTCTCCATTGAACAATCCATACTCCTTGAACAGGCCGGGTGATCGAAATTCTAATAATTGTCTTTGTTCTTCTAAGAACTCAGGTTCCACCGTATACACATATCCTAACTTCTCTTTGCTCCTCTTCCTCTTTCCGATTGTGAACCCGTCTCCGAACAATGCATGGTACATCTTATTTAGCATTGCATTGCATTGCAACTCCGTTGTTAAGTCAAAATCTTTTCCGGTCTTGCTAAAGATTTGTTTATACTTCTTGTTGAACTCTTCGCTTTCCTCCGGTGTCAATGCTCTTTGTGCATCGATGGCACACTTGTCCTCGATTCCAACTAGTTCTTGAAGTTCTTTGAGTAATAATATTCTCATATTGGTACATGTTACTGTGTTTACCACGAAATCATCGGCTCTTCGTACTCTTTCATACATATGCTCTTTATCATGTAGCCAAAAGTGTTTTGAAGCCGCAAAGTGTTTCTTTAATTCATAGTCCTTTGTGTAATACTTTCTATATGTGTTCAAATGCTCTTTTGGTACTTGCAATATCTCATGAATTCTCGACCACTTTTCACAACCTTCAGGGTCAAAGTCCTTAGCAAGGTCGTCCTCGGCATCTTCAAATTTTGTTCTTTTATTTTTCACATAAGGAAATTTGAACACAAAGCCTTGTTCTTGCATGATTTGGATGAAGTGAGCAAACTTGTTTGTGCTATAACATTCCCTCTCGTAAATGAACTCGACTAGAAAGTCAAAGTACTCTTCATTCAATACTTTCGGTACTAATGGATTGTCGAAAAGGTCGTATCCAAACTGATTGGTATCTTTGTAAGCCTGTCTCACTTGTTCAAGAGTAAAAGGGTTACACTTGTATTTTTTCTCATAGAAGAAGATGTATACCTCCGAAATGTTTCTTTCACGTTGAATTTGTTGACTCATACCAAGAGGGTCGATTGTATGTTCTTTGTAATAACCAAATACGGGTCTCATTTTGTCATTGTTGCTATCTATGCCATACATAACTTTTGGGCTGAATATGATTCTTGGAGTTGTGTTAAAATCGGGTAACTTGTCGGTCTCGTCGGTTATTACTACTACATCGGGATGATGCACTATCAAATACTTGTGCAACTTTGTGGCGATAGTTTTAGAGTCACATGCAACTATGTACCCGTTTGGTTGTGATTTTATTAATTCCCTAAATTGATGCTCACTTTGAATTTCTTTTATCTTCACTCCATCATAATGGTTGTGTTTATTACGTATGTATGTGTATGGTTTGTTGACCAAATTCATGTACTTCATGCATCGGTCACTTATGTCCGCGTCAACCGCTATGTAGTTCTTGCAATCATTCATGCATTGTTTCAATCTAACCCACAAATCGACCCGCTTATCGTTCAATGTCTCACAACCAATCACGTACTTCAACAACGAGTTGAACTCGTCGATGAATATTGTGTACCCACTTAGGTCCACTCTCCTTAACTTTTTCAAGCTATCGACTTGTATTATGACATTTTCACCCTCTGATAAGTTCTCTACATCTTTGTAAAATTTGCATTCAACACCGCTTTCATTAAACGTTTGGTATATTGTTTCTCCCAAAGTCACTCTCGAAACTATGACTATAAAATTAAGGTTGTTGTGAGCGATATGGTCCCGTACACTTGTCGTTTTGGAAGTTCCGGGTTTAGATTTCATGATGTACGATTTCCCAACCTCATAGATGTCTTCACCTCTAGTTTGTTGAAGGTACTTCCGATTCCACATCACATGTGGCTTGATGACATTTTTGGGTGTTGGTTTCATTTTGTGGTAATTAATGATGTTCTCATTCCTAGATAAGAGCCACCCGATAGCATCGAAGTCGCCATTGGGCTTACATGAATTCCAAGTTTGATTGTTGGTATCTTGGTGATAGTTAGGTTTGGTTTTGCAAAATGCATCCCACTTGCCATATTGGTTCAACCCTTTCATGGCGGTGGTGAATTTGAAAAAATCTCCGAAATTATCGATGATATTGTTAGGCAACATGTCCAATATGTTATCAATGTTCTTATTGCTTAAGTTGTAATGCACGTCTCCTTCATATTCAAATTCCTTTTTAGGTTTAACTTCATACGTTCCGGTCTTTTCATTTTTTTGTGAGTTGGATGTGTAAATGTGTTCAAACAAGAATTGCTTTAAGTCTTCGGGTATCGGCTTAATGGATGTGTCATGGTATACGGTGTAATCCTTATGAATGATGTTCTTTTTGATATTATATATGTGTGAATGAGGTGCCACGATGTACGTTCCATTGCTCAACACATCAATCCCTATCGAGCTATTCTTCTTGTCGGCCAAGTCATCGTCATACAAAAAGTACAAATGATATCCTCCACTACATGTTTTGACGGTGTATGTATCAAACTTTTTGAGAGCTCGACCAAACGTCAATATCCAAGGATGTGTTTGTAAATCCCATTTGTGTGTGTCCAAATCAACCACAATGATGTTGTTCACTTTACCACCAAATATGCCAACATTAAAATGTTTGTTGGATTCAATTCCTACAAATTGAACTTTCTTATCGTTGTAAAAGTTGGACGTCATTGGTTCTTTTGAGTTTTTCCATAACTTGTGCTTAATCATGTTTTTGAGAACGAGAGTGTCATCATAAGAAGGATTGGATTGCATAGCCATGGTTTCTTATATACAAGTACAACTCATTTCTTTAAGTAGTTTATATAGTCACATTAAACAAAAAAATCTATACACACGAGATTTTTTCTGTATGCCTTTTTAGCCTATATTCTTCTCGTCTTTTGGCATTTATCTCGTCCTTATGTAAGGCATAATAAGTTTGAGAACTTTTCCTTGAAATTTCCCTAGCTTTATCAACATGTGTCTCTCTATACCGTTTTTGAGCAATCTTCAAGGCTTCGCTACGGGCCATATTGATATATACCTGCATTATAAGCTTTAAGTTGTTTATTCATGTTCTAAAGTAAGGATATATTACTCTAATATTAAACTCTGGTGTGGAACAAAGACTCCGAGGTCAAAAATCGCAAAAAAAATGGTCAAAAGTCAAAAAACGCAAAAGGTTGAGCACGACGTTTTTGGCCCTAAAATGACCCATAAATTGTGTACCAATGTGAGATTATATTACTATAGTATTAAACCTTGGTTTGGAACATTTCCTAGCATCCCCCGCGAAAAATACTGCCAAAAAAATGGGCGAAAACAGAGCCTTAAAACGTCAAAAACTGTAGTCTGCAGATAGCGAAAATCGCGCGATTTTTTTCAGAGTCTGAAAAAATCCCAAAACACAAAATCGCAAAAAAGCACGCACGATTTTTTTCATTGTCTGGAATCGTATCACTGACGATTTTTTCATGTATCCTTATTATCGATTCACCAATTACCGGCAACCTAAACTAACAACTGTCCATCAACTGACCATCAACTGACCATCTTCCAATTGAAGTTTTGATTTTTATAATTTTAGATTTTATGTCGAGTATCGCCAGACGATGGTCAGTTGATTGTCAGTTGATGGTCAGATGATAACCAGATGATTGTCGGCACTTCGCCAGATGGAGGTCGGAAGGTGACCCACGTGACGATAACGATAGTAGCGACAATTGTTAAAACCGTTTATTTGGAAACAGTTAAACTTATTTCCGAAAACTTTCACTGTTTGAGCACGACTTTCAGCAGCACTTTCTAAGGTAATAAATGGCTTCCGCAGGCGTTCAAACAAAAAATAATATGGCATTTGGCACCCCGTTGTTGACTACCAGAGTCCGGGTGGAGCTCATCGTAACGGGGGTTTAGCGGTTGACCATACTTGCAGCTATTGGTACTTTGATGCGAAGGGAAACTTGTGCAAGTGTCGCAGCAAGTCTAGTACCCAGCATCCTATATGCCTTCAGGAACAGTTTAATAGAGTCAAGCACTTGCTTGATCCAGCACAGGCCAATCCGTTGTTCGGTAAAATAGTAGGCGTCAACGACCCGCCTTTGTGGAAACTCCGCTGTGCACCTATTAGCATGTTAATAAAGAACGCTGTGGTAGCCGACCGTGCTGCAAAGATCGAGAAGGCTTGTGACAGTGACGATGAGAGTGTGGAGGTGATCCGTGAGTCGGAACGATACACAGTCGAGGTCGTAAATTCGTCCGCTGCCGAGTTCAAAAAGTTCAAGCATAACCAGCAAGTGTCAACTGCTCTCGTGGACTCAGCAATAGTCGCCAGTCGTACCCCAGATGCGGGTCCAGCGTACGAAAAATACATACCGAAGTCAGCCAGGAACACGCCCGTTAAGGAGTCGCCCTTAAAGGATCTCGATGCGAGTCTGCAGGCTGTGTCGAAAAAGCTGGGCAAGCTCCAAGTTGAGCCCCCAGTAGAGTCGTCGGATGAGCAGAGTGAACGCGTCCGAGAGCTTAAGTCGCAGCTCAAAGCTGCAAGTGAAAAGCTCAAGGCAGCCGAAGAGTTATACGAGTCCTTCAGGGTCGAGTCTGACAAGCAGATAAGTGAACTCATTGATGCGAATGATAAACTCGAGGGTCGGCTCAAAAAAGCCAAGTCAGTATTCAAGGAACAGGACGAGGAAATAGCGAAACTTAAGGGTCGCATTACCGAATTGGAGGAAGAGTCTGAGGAGGAGTCTGAGGAGGAGTCTGAGGAGGAGTCTGAGGAGAAGTCTGAGGAGGAAGAAAACGCCTTTGAATAAGGTATACACTGACCCGAATGTTTTCGCATGTGTGTGTTTTGCAGGTACTCCAGTACCTCTCCAACTTTTCAACTCTTTAACTTTCTCTTCTCGTCTCAGGTATGGGCAAAAAACGTGCTGTACAGCGTACCCGTGAGGTGACTCCGTTGTCGGATGCGGTTTTACTTGAGCTGGAAAAGGGCCGCATGACCCGTGCGGCAGTCGCGAAAGAGGGAGCAGAGGAAGTTAAGAAGACTTATTTGGGTGTTTCCAGAAAGAAAATAGAAAAGGCTATAAAGCACGCGGATGCACACATTGGTGGTTACAGCCAGTGGGCGAAAAACCACCTCGGTGAATAGTCATTCGCAGTCTGACTAGCCTGAACACCAAAGAATAATTCGATATTTGTTATTAATAGAACACTCCTTGGTAACTTGTTATTTTACAGTGCACGATCCTGCTTAACTTACTTGTTTGTCTGTTTCGAATTACGTGTCTGTTTTTTATTGTCACAGATATGGCTAATCCGACTACTCCTGCCGCAACTGGAATCCGGGCACGTGCTTCTCAGCGTGTCAAACTTTACCCGAACAAGTCCCCGAATGCCGTCGGCGGACCGGGGATAGACGACACCTGGCCGGCCGCAGTGATCCGCGACTTTCGCCGTGCAGCCGGTCACGGCAATGCGGTGAAGGTTGAGGCTGCAACGTACGAAGAAGCTTTGACGGCCGCGGAGGCTTTTATGGCCTCGGAGCCTGCGGATGAGACGGGCCCCGTTGCTGTCGTAGAGGCACGAATTGCCTCCACTAATATCTTTGTTCGGTTTTTTATTGTGACTGTTATCGGATCCGCATTCTCTTATGGACTATTTCAGTTCGCTGTCTTCACGAATGACTTCTTCGAATGTAGGAAGTCCTTTAACAGCACCCACGTCTTCTGCGTTTTTTCTTATGAACTCTTGCACCTGGTCACAAAGAATACGCAAGTTTTCCAGTCTGTACTTATGGCACAGTTTCTGACTTTCGTGACTATCATGTTCACCAAGCTGGTTAACCTTGCAATGCGGATGCTAGGTTAGATAGACAGTAGAGATTCGTACCCCCAGGATAAGAGCCCAAGAGGCTTTTAACTGTTTGAATATTTATTTTTTCACTTGTAAAGATGATTTTATAACTGTTTAGTGACATGTTTGTATTTTGTAGGTCTCGGAGTATTTTGTAGGTCATCATCCTCATCATCCTCCGACTGAGAACTACTGGGAGTTTCATTGTTGGATTTGTAGGGATTTTAAGTTTGACCAGTTAGTATACGGGTGCTCTACTTGTGGAGAATACCCGTACTGCCCAATTTGTGCCGTAGACATGTTTTGTGATAAGTGTGGAGTCTTCGTGTGCGAGGACTGTCAGGAAGGAAATAATGGTGTTATGTGTAGGGCATGTCACCAAGGCCAAATCTTTCATTGATTATTTAGACATGCTTGCAAACCTCCGATGCCTTGTAATAGTATTTCTTATCTATTTCAATACCTATAAACTTGCGTTGATAATCACTGCAAACCTTGCCTGCTGTGCCAATACCCATGAATGGGTCTAATACTGTATCATCTGCGTTTGAATAAGTTTTAACAATCCATTCTAATATACCGTACGGCTTTGCAGTCGGGTGTTTGCTTTTGTAATTGCCATTAGCAATAGTTATTACAGACTTCGGAAATCGTTTCCCGTCCGATACTGTGTTGATTCTCGGACTGTTTCCGGTATACAATTCAGTGCGTCTACCCGGCACACGTGTGTACGCAATTCCCTCCGTCATCTGTGGATTATAAGTAGGTAACTTATCATAGAATACATACAGCATCTCGTGACTGCGTAGTGGCATCTGATTGCAATGATAAAACCCAGAACTGACCGTTTTCTGCCAAACGATATCATATCGAAACATATTTTCGTTGCTAGATATTAACTTATGTCCGAACCGAGTCGTGCAAAAGAATACATATGCAGTGCGTGGCTTACCGACACGTTTCAGCTGAGTCCATAACTTATCTAAATCAATTATTTGCTTATCGAACTTGCACGCAGTTTGGTTGTAAGGTAGGTCTAAGATAACTAAGTCAACAGAGTGTGCGTCAATGTTCGGTAGTATATCGAAACAATCTGCGTTGAATATCTGGGTCGCCATTAAAGTACCCGAAGAAAAGAAAGTGTACCAAACTGGGGATTAATATTAGAGTATTATATCCTTACTATGGAACGCACATAAGATTATTTCTAACTTTTCAGAGATTGTCACAGATTTCCAGAAATGTAATGGCAATGTTGCTGAAGATGTTCGAAACTGGGGATTAATATTAGAGTATTGTATCCTTACATTGGAACACATAACACACAAGACCGGCAACACGGGCAACAATCTTCGATTGTTGCTTTTCTTCGATTGTTGCTTTTGAGTTGTCGCAGATTTCCAAGAAATACAAAAAAATCAGAGTTCAGAGATTGTCGCAGATTTCCAAGAAATGTAATGGCAACATTCAAAGAATATCGCTGAAGATGTTCTAAACCGGGGATTAATATTAGAGTAATGTATCCTCACATAGGAACTTATACAACAATCAATCAATTGATATATGGTTGCGAGCTGGGGAGCGAGCAATGCAAGGCGGGCATGGGTGGTAAGTAGGCGGTTATATTGAAAAACGCAGGAATAAAAAAAAGAAATTAGTTAACGATTCCTTCATTTTTGCGATTCCGCTGTGTCGACTTACGCAATGCTGCCGTAGATAACCGAAGGTACTCACTACATAAGAGGCGTTCCGAAATATTGGGAAATCCTGGCAAATACATAAGGTACTTAAGAGATACAAGTGTATATAATAAGGATACTCCCCCACTACACGCCTCTTATGTAGTCATGTCCAACCTGCCGAAGTTGCTCAGCATGCGCGACACGGTCCCGCCGGGTTTACAAGTGGACTGAAATGCGGAGCTACGACCAGCCGGTGAGTGGGGCGCACCTCCCACAGCCAGCTGCCTTGGATGGGTTGTGACATGCCGATGCCTGCAATGAGCAACATGAGGATGAATGTCGAATCTTGCGCCCTGTGCACGCAGGTGTATCTGGTGACGCGTAGCTTGGATTGCAACGCTGGCGATACCCCAAGTTGCTGGCTGACCAGTGTTCCCGAACCAGAAGCTTCAAAGCAGGCACATACGACTTGTACCGCAGAGAAAACGCGCAAGCATGCAAGCCTCTGGCATGAAAGCTTAGGATGTCAACCACAAACACCAGCTTCCGATTAATGCAGATTGTAGGCTATGCGAAGTGAAAGAGCGTATGTAGCTAGAACAGACAATTTTGAACTGTATTGTATCTTTGGAATAAATTAGTTTGTGTCCTCCGACGGAAACACGCGGTAACTAAGCACGCATCACGCTGCACACGCCATGCGCCGAGCGACCGCCGCGTATCGATCGGGCGCTCACGCGAGGAGCAACGATGCATCTAACGAGGTGTCTGCCTTCATGATGCAGGTGCTGTCGGTGTCCCCCCCCCACTCCCCCTCAACGGATGTGCTGCGTGCAGGTCGGTGACACGCCGGAAGGGGTAGTTTGCGGCAGGTATGCGCGGTGATGGCTGAACTGGAGGACACCATCATCCTGCGCAAACTGCAAAGCCTGCATATTGGGGGCAAGTCACCCAAAGTGTCACGGTTTGCTGTGGACATCGGATGGATCCCAAGCAAGGTCACAGAGGAGTGCAGCACGATGGCGCAGAAGAGCGCAAAGATCCGTCAGCTGGCTGACAGATTGATAACTCTCGGGTGCATGATCGACAAGAGGGATGCGAATATCCTACGCACCGCCGCCTGTGGGCCCCAGAGAGCTAGCAGGTGGGGGGGCGAGCCCGGTGGACGGCGCGCGGGGGAAACGGCGAGCCGGGGGGGAAGCCGTCACGTGCCAAACGGCGCAGCTCCCAACCGCGTGTGATAACCGGCACGTGACCGACGCCCGCCTACTGGAGTTGGCGCAACGCGCTTACCGTGACATCAAGCGCCCAAGCATTCGCTCCCTCTTCACCCCCGACGACTTGTGCACGCTGGGCATACCTGATCAGGTAGGGCGCGCCGGAAAGGATCACAAGGGAAGGATTGACGTGCTCATAGGCCGCATGCAATCTCTGGGAGTTCAGTTTGATCAAAGGCACCGGGTCATTGCCATCTCCGCTGGCCACCAGAAGGAGGCGGCCCCAGTGTTTGCGGAAACAGCGGATGATGATTCTCAGCAGGCGAGGATACCCAACAAGAGAATGCGGTATACCCTGGTGGGAGGAGCCGGCGCAGATGGGAATGATACGAACCACGACCTGGCGGACGCACGGGCCGTGGGATATATGGGAATGAGTCATTGCGAGGAAGGGGGGTCGTCAGATGCCCCCACCCCAGCCGAAAATGCATACTGGGAGGAGGTGGCGGATTTGCCGGACATCCCGGAAGAAGACATCGTAGAGGAGACGGACGAAGGTGGTGATGCGGAGGCGGACCTCCTCTCCATCCCGGACTTTCTTTACGATGTACGCCCTGCCGCACCTTGCACACTGGCGGAACGCTCACTGCCCTGCTCGGACAGGACGTGGAAACGACTGTGCGTCTTTCTGATGCATCATGTAGTGCGTATTGTAATATGTACGTCATGCGGCATGCGCAGGGGCAGGCAGCGCACGCAGAATATGCACAGAAACTAAGCCAGGAGGGGACGGCCACTCGCAGGAA